>MU226172.1:131766-147152 GCA_018584345.1 Thuja plicata
AATTAAGAAAATTAAATAAATAATTATAAGCTAATTTATATAGGGCTGGGCCCTATCTAATTCGAATACATAAGTATAAAATGTTTTGCCTTGCAAAACGTGTGGTTACTTCAAGATGAAATTTTGGCGCCAAAATGCATTCCCCTATGAAGGCCGATTGCTATTGAAAATATACTCCAGCCTTGTATATATAAGCATCATTCATTTGTAAATTATATCATCATCTCTTAGCCATCTTCTTCATGCGAAATTGTTCTTGATGCAAGTCAGATTTATATATGCAACTGTTGTTTCGAGTTTCAGCCCTTCATGTGTATTTGATCACTTTCTATTCATACGAATTGCTACTGCGGGAGGAGTGTTGACCAGAATTGAAGGTGATTGTGAAGTGCTTGAATCAGACTTATTCCAGATCTGATATAGAGATCATTCCAGTTGTTCTTCAAGGGTTTTTGCTGATAAATGTGTTGTTGGTTCAGTCTTGTGATCTTGATCTAATTGCTCCTTCAGATCTCTGAATATCAGCATTGCTGTAATTTGTAAGTTGTACTTTTGAGTCTAATATATATTATCTTTGTTGCTGGGTTTTTCACCTCCACAAGGGAGGTTTTCCCAGGGTATATTGGTGTTGTTTATTTCAGTTTCTTAGATCTCTAGTTGTGTTCATTGTTTATCTAATTAGCTTAATCTACTCATTGTTTGATTTGATTATTTGAGAAGTTATTAGATTAAGTGTTTGTTCTCAGATTTGTTAGATCTGATCATAAATTTAACACAAGGAGACCACATTACCTTTTCCTTATAGCTAGACATTCTTAGTGAGCTTCTAAAAGCAATTTAATGCAACCAATGATGGAAGTCCCAATTAAGGGACATCCTAATCCATATCTCTCACTTGCCAATCCACTTGCACAATGGAAATTACAAAGAAAGAGCATTAACACAATAAAAAGATACAACAATGGATGAACTTATATATTTTATTGATCACATAACTACAAGCTGCTTGGGAATACAATAAGGCCTTTTAGTTGAGAACTTACAACAATGTCAACGCTCAAGCCTTTAATCCCTATAGAAATCGTATTTGTAGATGATATACCTCCACATTATCATACTTCTACTTACACCCCTGCTTGGACAAAAGATCTTAAACGAGCACTCCCCCTTTTGGTTCCCAACTTTATTATTCTGAATTCTTGAGGAATAAGGTAAATTACTACAACAAAAACTTGTTCACTTAATATGCAAATCAGAAATATTAAGGTATGATGTGATTTACCATTAGATTAATAGAAGTTTAAACCAGAAAACACATGATAAACACATAACACCAAGAATTACATGGAGAAGCCCTTTCAAGAAAAAAAAAACTCCGCCACCAAAGAGAGCACAATTCTGTAATAATCCAATAAGAATGTGTTGCTACAACCCATCTAACTTTTCGCTTCAATCTAAGAGCATTCCAGAAACATATGCCAAGGAAAATTAGGTCTTCTAATTGATCAACACCATAATACAAATTCAGAAATTTCCATTGATGTCAGCCTCGGTGGGGCAAACATTTAAGGCAGCTCCTGTGGTGACATTTGTAAATTGACCAATCCTTTTGCACACTGTAGAAAAGAGATGGGAGGCTGAACAAAAAATGATTAAAATTTTGAATTCTTTTGCCATTCCAAAATGTAGATTATAAGCTACAGAATTCTTTATGATGTTATGTAACCTTAGGTGAACAATTTGATCTTTGGCATTATCACATAACTTTAGACCATCCTTTAGCCTTTGTGTGGCAACACAAGCTCATCCAAAAGGCTTTGTGTTTCTATGGGAGCTTAACCAGGCTTGATGGAATGTATTGCTAGAATTGCAAAATCAACCTTCAACCAAAACTTCTCAAACCTTCAAAACATAGAGAAATCACAAGCAAAACAAAAATCTGTTTTTGAGATGCAAGATTGCAAGACCCTTGAGGTGCTCTTGCATCAAATACCTTAGGTGAAATATTTATGAGTTTAATACTCAAGTAAATGCTAATTGGTAGAACCGCTCTTTCAGTCGCATCTCAACCTCAGTGTGCCCCATCACTTGATAAGGGTGCCTCAAAAGAATTTTGATATTCCTCTTCCACCTCTTTCCACTTATAGCTAGATCATATCATGTCCTGTACTAAATTTTGGACATCACTCCATTCCCTTCTGTCAATCTTTGTCCACCATAATCCAATCACCACGTCCCAATGCTTTTCCATCACTCCTTGTGACATAATTCCTTCAGTATATTTGCATCCACTTTGTAATCTCCCCTGCTAGGAGGTTATCAATTTCCAATTGATTAACATACATCACTATGCATTTAAATCAGATTAAACAATTAAAAAATTAAGAATTCATGAATCATAATATATCTGGCAAGTAACAAACTTAAGCCCTAATTCCTTCTCTCCTAATCATCAACCCTAAGGAGTAAGGAGGATGGGGATTTACTTGTCATAGGGCACTTGGACACCAATCTACAAGTAGGTTCCCTCAAGGCTTCAGGACCCCGTCAATATCCCATCTTAGGATTCACCTACCTTGTGAGGATTTACTCTGCCTCTCCCTATACAACACCAACCTATCCTCTCTAGGGGCAATAGCGAGTGATAAAATGGGCTAGGAGTGTACTAACTTCCAATAGATTATGAATGTGTGTGTGTGTGTATCAGCTCCTTATTTCAATATTATAAACGCATATTGAAGTTACAGTATATATACTGGACCATATATTGGTCCCTTATTCTCAATAGTATTCAGATGTAATATTCTATCAATCATATTGATGCATTGATGTGTTACAGCTTACCAACTTGCTGTTTCACCTTGTTAGCAGCCAATTAATATGCACTTATCGATCTGATGAATACAATCTGTATCCCCTGATTTGATGATGCTGATTAAATGATTTGGGAATGCTTTTAAATATTGTAACGAGAATGATAAGTCACGTGGCAAGAGACATGACTTGTGCCTGTCCAGAATAGCCTCCTTAAATAATTGCACCACTTCATGATAAATGTGGTTATCCTTCCTAATTGATATGATCTTTGCTATAAATATTATTGGTTAAACTTCTATCATCTGCTGCCCTTATACAGTTTGATATCTGCTGATGTGATATCATTTGGATATGTTCAATAGAATTAAGGTTGCTGATTGTCGTTAATCTTAATAACCATCTTTAGTTACCAATATACATATCGCTGTTTACAGCTGTCTCCTAATGGATATCTATCGATACTTGCCAAGTTGTGTATCATTGTCTTAGTCACTCTACTGGTCTGTATAACTTTGTTATCTCTTTATAATCAATACTTGTATAAGCACTGATAACTATCGTAAGGAATTCTTGTTTGGTTGCTGACACACGAGGGTCTTGGTCCAATTCTTCTGATGGAATTATATGGACTTATATCATCGTATGTGATCAGTGATGCCATTTATTATTGATTCTATCAATATTGGAATTCTCAACGTAATCACTTTGCGTTGATGTTTATCAAATCCTATCGTATTCATGTTGTGGTTCTTGTCACTTCTTATTTTCTGACTTGTAACGACTCTGAGTAATGATGCTACATTCATAACCCAGATTGCCGCGAGGGTCTTCTGGCCTCATTCATTACTCCATGACTTATGACTAATCGATATAGTCTTGGTTGTATCAATCCGAATATGTGATTCCCAACTTAGTGATATATCCATATTTTGTTTTCCTTGTCATATTGATCGCTGTGAAGTTCTTATTGATGGAAGGCACTTATGGTCAATATGTGGAAGTTTACTCATATCTTTTATCACTGTTGTCCTATGTGATGACCCTATTTTTAGCAGGTTGTGGCAGTGACTTGGTCAGCTCATCATCACGACCCTCGTGAGCTGATGCAGGGTTTTGAGGGTCCTAGTTGGCAGACTTGCTATTTATAGTAAGTCTGGACTTACTATTTTTAGTAAGTCAGTTGGTCAGCTTCCATTTCTAACAGGGCAGTATCGGCAGTGGTCAATTCTCCAGATGATATTCAGTTATGCAGTTTCTTGGACTGGGTACTTACTATTTATAGTAAGTTATTTTTGGTAGTTGCCATTTTTGGCAGGGCAGTGATGAGCATGTTGGTCAGTCAGTATGGCAAGTGTTGCAGGAATTATCATTAGAATTATATTTGATAATTACTTGTATTAATTAATAACAATATGTTATTAATTAATAATAAGGCAATATTATAATAATAATAATACTTTATTATTATTATAATGTTTTGGAAGATTATATTATGAAGAGCAGTTAACTGATGATGGTTTTTGAAAAACTTTGGAGACCAAGGAGTTATAAATACAGGCTCATTTGTGAAGTTGGATATTGAATATTGATTATTGAAAATTGTTCTTGGGAATTGTTCCTATTTATCTGAGCCCTAGCTAAAGGGTCAAATTAGTTACAGAAGACTGATTCTTCTTGGAACTAATCTCTGATTGATCGCTGTTGTATGATCAATTCATCTTCAATCGATTTCTGCTGTATAATCGATTGCATTCTTCCTTCGTACTGTCTTGCCTGTGATTGGAGGAAGAGATCAATTCTGAATTTGAGGAAGGGTTGGGTCGAATGCTTGTGAAAGGAAAAACCTTTATGCTGGACACCGAATTGTTATAAGCTGGGTGGTGCATGTTTGAAGGCTGCGTATTAAAGCAGAGTGAGTCTTGTGAGTGGGGGCGACATCACCATATTGCAGGCCGCGTGTTATCTATCCCTTGCGCGGGCAAGCACACAGCAAGGTGGTTGCGACCAGCAATCCAGCCGCATGCACATACAGTTCATGGGTGGACAGTCTTGGGGAAACCATGATAGCCAATACGTGGAATGTGAGGGTGGCATGAGCAGTTGGTATAGATGTTGATGCACAATAAATAAGGTATTTACAATATCTACATTCATATGTAAAAAGGCGTGATTATTTTGCATATTGTAATAAGTCTTAAATTGCATATGGAGAGTTATCATCATTGAAGATTTAAGTTCAGACAAATCAGTTTTACATTCAATTCGAATTCAGTAGAATTGGCAAAATGAATGGTATTTCCAGAATTTTGAAACATTGAACTATGTTGTTTAAATTGTAATGACATTGAAAGTTGTGATTATTAAGACAAAGGCAATTACCTACATCTACATGTTTTCCCAAATCCTTTGTAAATGAGTGGAGGATAATTATAATAACAAACAAACTTAGAGCTTCGCAGTCGGGAATTATCTAAGAACCAAGTTAAGCTCTTTACCAGCATGTCCGACAACTGTTTGACAAAATGATTTACATGGAAAGTGATTAAAATTACATGGTTTAATAGTGAGGCCAACTTAGGCTCATTACAGTGGTATCAGAGCTATTTTCTTGCCATCCTATGGGGTAGGGAAATATTTATGATTGCAAACTTGCTGTTATATTTAGAGTGATCAGCACTCTTGAGATGGGCAGGTACAGGCAGCTTAGCTCTGGGAGTTGGCACAACAGTGCAGGAAATAATAATAAAATAAATACAGTAATAGAGAGTATGGAGAGACTTAGACTTCATCAGCAAAGGATGGCGGCAAGTCTATCAGATCCAGAGACCATAGATAGGGCAGCAAGGTACATGGTTTATGCTTTCCGTAGGCCGTCATCAAGATTGCAAGGCAGGAAGCTTGAGCTTTCCCCGACAGGTGTCCGAGATGTAGACCCACCAGTATATAGTATGACACCTACTCATGTATCTGATGATAGTCAGACGGACATGCCAGCACCAGTGGTAGATTGCAGTACTGAGCTTTAGCCGGTTGAGGCTTTCCAAGTAATTGATGCAGTTAGTGTAGATACAGTTGATGCAGTAGATGGCTTTGATGGTCCAGTTTTTCTTGAGGATGGACTTGTTATCGGAGATGTATATATCAGTTGTCGTAGTGTAGCTCCGAAGCGGGAGGCAGCACACCTCTCAGATGGGATAGGCGAGAGCATGGAGCTACCTCGTTGTGGTGTTGATGATCCAGTGATACAGCAGGAGATGACGACTGCAGTAGATGTCAGTACCACACCCGATTGTATTATCGAGTCAGACAGTGACTCTAGTTCAGTTTTCTAGGAGGATACTACCTTTGAGGATTGCCTTGAGGGGATGGAGACAGATTGTACAGATCAGGATAGCAGCAGTCACGCGATGGGGTTGGTACAAGAGATGCCAGTTTTCTCCTGTATGAGGGATGTGAGTATGGTGGCCACATGTGATGATGCTAGTACCAAGTTCGAGACAGTAGATACGGACTCATGCCAACATGACCCAGATTCAGGGGTTAATACGGAGTCAATTGAGGTTCCTTCAGGGACCCCTGAAGAAGTAGAGTCGTTGCTAGCATCTGGGGTTGCTTCAGATACCTCTTATATGACTCCTAAGGATGACTCCACCAGTAGTGAGCCATGTTTGCAGCAGACACTGGGAGAGGACTCCGAGTTACTGGAGAGTACAGATCGGTCCCAGGATCTGGATTACCTAGAGGTTACAGAGGATGAGGCAGCTGAGAGTGTTGAGGAGATAGATTCTATAGCAGCTTCTTCATGTACAGAGGAGTTCGACGGAGACGTGTCAGATGTTGATACTCCGTTGGAGGACACGAGCTCAGCTATCAGTTCACAGAGCTCAGTGGACAGTTCACTGGGAGATAGTGTTGTTGAGAGGAGTACCTTGGATGCCACGTCTATTTGCAATATGGACAGCATGCCAGAGGTGCTGCATAGAGGACCGACCATTCATAGTCATCATGTGACTAGTCAGTTGAGAGTTAGCGAGCGCGATATTGTTACCACAATTGAACTTTTTGATGCTGCTCGGCAACTGCTAGCTATTCATGGATGGGGTTCTCCTATGGATGATGAGCTTGGTGGTTGTTACTTGGCCCTTGCAGAGATTCATTCCTTACGGGAGGCTGTCAGGATTCTGAGACGAGATTACCTTCAGTTGGTAGTCAATCGTGATCACCTTGTAGAGTGGGGAAGTACAGCTTATGAGGCACTCTTGGATAGAGAGGATGAGGTGAGTGAGCTTACTCGGAAGCTCACAACGACTTTAGAGGTTTTAGAGAGCACTCAGTTGGCTCTCCAGGAGTCTCAGGCTCAGTTAACAGAGGTGACTATGGAACTAGAGCAGCTTCAGTCTACACCAACACCCAATCCTGTACAGTTACGTATTGTGGTGTCTGATGATGTCCATAGTTGGGGTTGTGGGATGTGATGGTGTTGAGGATACATCCCCTCTTGGTTTCAGCGTTGGAGGTACAGGTTCACTTCCATCGGATTTTTGTGCAGTTGAGTTAGACACTGCAATAGAGGGTTGTAGGGTGCTAGACCTTGGGATGGATATTCCAGTTGGTAGCAGTACGTTAGGTGATACAGTACAGGACGTTGCAGGCAGTGCAGTGGACCAGTCAGCATTTAGTGTTCCTGCTCATGACACTACTCCTTTGATTGCTCAACGGGGAGGCATGGTATCACCTGAGTCGGTTATTGGTGAGCGCATAGCTGGTGATGATAGGCAGTTGGCTACGTCACAGTCACACGATGGCAATTACCTACATCTACATGTTTTCCCAAATCCTTTGTAAATGAGTGGAGGATAATTATAATAACAAACAAACTTAGAGCTTCGTAGTCGGAAATTATCTAAGAACCAAGTTAAGCTCTTTACCAGCATGTCCGACAACTGTTTGACAAAATGATTTACATGGAAAGTGATTAAAATTGCATGGTTTAATGATGAGGCCAACTTAGGCTCATTACATCCTATTTAGAATCCTGTTTTATAATCCTTTGACTTAAGTCTTTCAGTCAACCATCATCGATAATAAGACTTGTTTTATGTATGGAAGGTTCATTTTGATCCATTATTGCAATTTTATCTCTCGTAGAGACTTCACAAAATTGATGTGAAAGGGATGAGAATATCATAATTAGGGTTTCGGAAGGGGGACATGACAATCTTCTTTCCAAAGCTTCATCTCCTCTCCTCTTGGTGCAATTCATAGTATAACTTCAAAATGATTATCATGATAGCGCTCCGTTACAATACCACTTTTTCTCACCCCTAACCTTTTACTTCAAGATACAATGTTCCTCATTTGCAACCAATTCATGTTTCAGACATACAATCTCCATTGGAATCTTCATTGCCTAGTCAACAACTATAGATATCCAACTTACCTCGTTTATCTTGATTAATCCTTCTATGGGGATTCTCTTGTTTCCTTTCACTTGTATTCTCTACAAAACTAATCATTGGCACTCTCTTTGATGGTTGCACAAAATATTCTACATTACTATCTCTACTTTCATAGCAATATATGGTATCACACAATCCCATATCATTCTCTCAAAGGAATCTCATCCACTACTCTTATTACATTCATGATTTATCTAATCCCCCATACCTCTTAGACTTTATTTTGTGCATCTTCATTTGACAACCCTCAATTTCTGCAACAGACCCTTATTTTTCCTTCTTTACTTATTTGTTTCATCTTCTGGTGGGTCTGAATTCACCATGTGCCATCCATCCCTATTTGAGATTTCGTCTCTTATTTTCCTTATTTTCCGCATCTATGTGGAATCATTTATGTCCTCTTAGTCTTCTTATGCCCACTGGCACTAATGCAAATTGCATCCATGCCTTCCCACTTGGATCCAAAGGTTCGATATTTCTTTCTTTCTCTAACTAGTTACTCCAATTTTAAAATTCATATGGATTGTGGAAATCTGATCGATTTAATAGTTACTCCTTTTCCAACAACATCAATAACATCCTTTCCAAGGATCTCCCCAGACATGGATCGTTCTCCTTATGTTCCTCTTGAGCCAATAGAATCCCAACTTGCCCCTTTGCCAAGTGTTCCTCTATTGCATCATGGATCACCAACTTCCAAAGATCATTCTGTACCTCTCTACTTCTGTCCACTCCAAAAAAAACATTGTTGCAGGCTTGGCAACTCGCCATGTGGATCGCAATACTCCTCTCAAGTGCGTAACTTAGCACACTTCAACGTGGGTTCATCCAAAGGGCTTCACATTCCTGTAGGATCTTAACTAGGCTTGATGCAATGTACTGCTGGACCACAAAAACAACCATAGACTGGAACTTCAAAATATTGCAAAGCATAAGCAAAACCAAAAATTTGCTTTTGGGCAATGAAAGGTTGCTCGACCCATAGGATGCTAATTGAGCTCCAAACACCTCAGTAAGGGCATACACATCATTTTCAGTCTGCTGCTAAGCAACTTGCAGGCTATAAAGGACACTCAGAAAGCCATTGTTGGATGCCTAAACCTCAAGGAAGAGCTGGCTATTCTGCAGCATTATTAACAAGATGTTCTTAATAGAACAGAGGTCATTAAAAGAATTCTTACTGCTGATAAACAACATAATTAATTATGCTTAGCTTCTGGATTTACTGTGTAGTATTTAGATTGCATCAAATAACCATTGGCCATTAACGTAATTAATAACCATTGACCAAATCATTCATAACTTAAAATTGAGTACTATACTAGAAAATATAAAAATGCAATAACTAGCATAATTAAGTTGGATAACAAAACATTTATTATGCTGATGAAAAACAAACTAATTACAAACTTTTGGCAAAGACTATTCTGAAATTTTATCTCAGGTCTAAAATTGCAACCTCAGGAAAAGAATATTCAGAAAATTAGAATATGCTAAGCAAAATTGAACCTCAGTAAAATGCAGCTAAAACAGTCTGGAAATAAATAAATCATCATATCCTTATATACTTTCCTTAAATTTTAGAGCACTACAGATGCATCAGCTAGCTTAGACATCCGGCACAAAACTTCCTGTTTCACAGTCAATGTCCTCTTCTAATTTTCTGCCTTATCTTTCTCTCATTTTTCTTGTGTAAAGATAGCTGCTAAGAGTTGTTGTTGACACTGATATATTATTTATTGCTAACTTTGAATATTCTTTTATAAAAATGTCATGTTTGTGCCATTTCCTTGAGACTTATTCCCTCACTAGTTGGTTTTGTGATTTTTCTTTATTGTTACGTTTCTACTGGAGAATGTGCACAAATGTGTTAGAAGAATTGACAAGGTTCAAATTGCAACTTATTTATGCACAATTAGACATCAATATTTATAACTGGAATATAATATGATTGCAGATTGGACTTCTTAAAATTCAGTCTCAAGTCAATCCAGGTAATTCATTGTTTAAAAGTAGTAAATATTGAGAAAGGCTCGAACTTGCTATCTAGTTACTTTCATCTTCAAGTTAATAATTTTAGCTACAACTTAATGGTTTCTTATCACCAAAATGCTTGATTTGGATCATGCCTTATGGGGTGAAACCAGGCTGCCAGGGAACAAATTGACAAGTTCTTGTCACTTATACCACAAGAAGAGTTACAAGCTGCAAAATCTCAAATTATGCGGTGAACCTGTAAACCTGTCTAGATTTGGGATCTTTCCTCGTGTTTCTATTTTTCCTGTATTCTCAAAGCAGTGACTCAAATGGGAATGTTTGGAACCATAGAATATTATTTTTAGATGTTCATTGCTTAATTTGATGGAGACAATTGCATAAATCTTTCATCTCCAGGTAAAGGAACTAGCATTCTGTTCATCTTGTAGGCAAGATTATTGCAAACATCATGAATTGTGTGTGTATCCATATTTATTATATTACACACAAATGCACATATGCTAGCAAGCTTGCTTGCAAGTGTGGAAAAAATATGTGAGAGCAAGAGAGCGAGGGGGAGTTCATCTTTTGAATCCTGCATGTGTTGTAGGAACATGGATTAAATATGACATATGAAAGATATTAATATTATATTATATTGGTGTTGGGAAGACCAGGAGCTTCTGAAGCATGATGAAAAGCACCGGGATTTCTTTACAAAGTATCCCTTAATCTCAGGCTACGTTTTTTGTGTATCAACATATAACAGACAAAGAAGATTTTTTCACACTGCTGAATGAATTACAGGAGCACTTAGATAAGATTTTACTCTCCATGAGCTACAATAATATGACAAGTGGCTTGAAACTGCCTTTATTTGGTCAAAATTGCATATTTGCACAAGTTCGCTGCAATATCCATTATGCAGAATTTGCAATTCACATGATAAATATCTAAAAGAAAATGCATACTTTGAACAAGAGTAGCAGTTTCTTGTTCTTATCATGCAAATGCACCCATCCATGTGTTGATGCATCATGCATGTATGTATGAGAGATGCATTTGCAGGTTTTTCTTCCGCTCAACCCACCTTGCACATTATATTGAACATGAATGTAAAATTCATTGGAGGATAATTAAATTCAATCCTACATGCAAATTCAAAAGCACAATTACTTTTTGAATGAAATATGTCATTTATATGCTGCATTGTTTAAATGGACAAATTATTCAGAGCTTGGCACCCCATAAGTCATGGACTGTCCTAATCCTTGTAGACTGATGTTTCCAATTGCAGTTGCCAAACTTTCTTCTTAATAACTTCTCAGTTTGTCCCAACACTTTTGTGTATCCATCCATTGTATTTAATGGTTTTATTTTCATTGCGTATGCAAATTCTAAGTAATACTGTACATCATTGACAAATTATACTAAGCAGCATGTCACATGGAGGTTGGAATTGTGTACCCGAGAGTGCACTGTGTTAATGCAAATGTCAATACTATAACAAATGTTGTAAATAAATATGTAAAACAATATATTTCACTAGAACTGGTAATGTATCTTTCTCTGGAACTGGTATATTTCATTTAAATACATTTGTACGATAAATAAAACTAAATCTGCAATTTTAATACAGGATTTTTACAGCTTATAAAAATTCTTGCCAAACAAAAACTTTAAGTTTCCAAATTCTCTATAATTTTCGTATCAATTTCAAAAGAAATTTGCCAAAATTTGACTTCATGAGCAAAAGTTATATTTTTTTTTAAAAAGTAAGAAACAGCTTCAAACAAAAATTATTGTTACCTAAAGTATAAGTTGGAAAAATCACTCGCAACAATACAAAGTGTTTGGAAAGATCCAAGATATGGGCAACATAGGGGTAGCACCACTAACCTAGCCATAGCAATATCTAAGCTAACATTAAGGAAACACAAGGTTATGCCCCCACAAGCTTGCAATGACTAAGGGCTTAATTGCATTGACAAAAACATGCATTTTGTTGATTCAATCCTAGGGCCAAAGAAATATAATGCTTGTGCAAAACCCATTAGACAGTGTGGATCTAACATCCAAGTGAGATGGGTAGTACCCTACAAAGAAAAAATATATTAAATATTGTAAATTAAACAATCATACCTTATAGGCACAAAGATGATGCAAGATTAACATGTATGCGATAGAAAATTTTGCTAGCACTAAACCTAACAGGTCACTATATAGGAATAATATGAATCAGCAGCTATACAAACACCATATGACTGAAAATGGTGAGACCATAAGGAACCTTTGTTAGTAACTATGACCAAACACTGTCAAGTTTTTTGTCAATCCATATAGCATTGAATTTCTTGTACTCAATTGTAAAGTCATTTACATCAAAATGTATCAAATGAAACTGCTTCATAAAAATCACCCAAAAGAGAGAAAGGACTTGCATAGAGTTTTAATACTTTGTTGAAATCGTTAAAAGAACTCAAGAACAAGAATCGTCTGTAATAACTTTCCACGAGAGAGAGAGAGAGAGAGAGAGAGTTCTATAATGTCACTTCTCACACAATTGTATATGATGCAATAGAATGAAATGTAAACAAACAATCCCTATCACAAAGAGAGTTCTATAATGTCACTTCTCACACAATTGTATATGATGCAATAGAATGAAATGTAAACAAACGATCCCTATCACAAATGTCATGATCTCGTGACTTGAGATAAAAAGTAAATGCCCTAAGTAAACTTAACAAACAAGGTGTGTGAAAGACATACAAGGGAAAGTTTAGGTAATTCCGCATTCATACTAATATAATGTCACTCATCAAAATCAATAAATTGCTACAATATACTCAATTAGTTAGGATTGTTCTAATTAACAATGCATTAATGTGAGAGGCATTACAAATGCAACTATTTTCTAATGAGCTATACTAAGGAGAGGTAATATTTTACTTTTCCAAAAACTTAACCTTTACAATAAGTTAGATAATGGTTGTGAGAGTGGCCATAGAAATGGAGAATGAAACCCTAGAAGAAGAAGGTGATAGCAAAGGGAATGGAATCAAAGGATCCTTTGTCTTTACTAATGGGTGGCAAGTCTCTGACTTTAGTTTCCCTTATAGGCACAGGCTTTGATGGCTTTGTTTATGCTAGAAGAGGATTTTTTGTGGTGAATGATGGTGTTGGCGTTGACTATTCTATGATGATTGATGGTATTGTTGGCGTTTACGTTGCTCATAAAGTTTTGGTTGTTGGTGATTAGAGGTGAGAATGTGGTTTTGTGGGAAGAGGAAAAAGAGTTTCCTTCTTCCTTGTCTTAATTTGATTTGTCACTTTTTGATGGGGATGACCCAGATGAAGAGGATGATATCCTCATGAATATCCTCTTGGGAGCACTTTTGAAGGAAAATAATATGGTTGAGGTGTACGTGGTTGACACCATAGATAGTGATCAATTTTTGGGTGTGAGAAAAGGGTTTTTATCCCGTAATTCAAGTCTTATGTCTTCCTTGATGGAACACAAAGTGATGCAGGAGAATTCCTCTTTCTTCAAGTTTTGGTTTGCTTTTGTTTAGTTTTGGTAGATTCTTATATGCTGATACAAAGTTCATGTCAATATAGCGTCAGGGAGACTGTCAGACTGTGTTGGGTACAGACTTTGTGTCACTGCAACGATAGGAAGATGGATAGACTGTTGGAAGGTTAATGGTTTTTGTTGTTATTTGTTCGTTGTTGGAAGTTAAATGGTTTCTTGGTTGAGTTGAAAGGAAACATTATTCAAAGGGATAAGCTATTTGTTAGGAAAGAAGGATTTGTAGGCTGACAGTAAATAAAGAGATTGATGTGCCAAGTAGTTTTGTTGTTTGTAAGTTTGTGTATTAGAGTGAATAAAAATATGATTTCTAAGGGGGGAACCGAAACATTGTGTAGTTTTGATTGATGTATCTTTGAAGATTCAACTATTAATAAAATTATGTTAAATTTATGATCTGCCTTATTCCTGTCTTTTCTATTTTTTTCTTTTCTATGTGTTAGCAATTTTTCTTGCTACACTTACCTAATGATGACAGTATACCTTGTATGCTCGGATGCAACCTCTTTTAGGCAAGAGAAAGGCTAAGTTCTAAGGATTGGATAATATCCTTCTTCATTTTTGAGCTCCACAGACTCAGGCAGGTTTTACCTTTTAAAGATTACTGATATCTCAGTCTATTTATTTGGTGGATTGTTTCATTCACTGGTTATGTACCTAAAACCTCACTGTAACAACTTATAGAACACTTTAGAGATTGCAATGATTAATTTGAAACAGAGTACTATAAGCCAAGCTATGGTTTTGAGAACATAAACCAATGAGACAAGGATTTGCATCCTTCTTCCTTTTGTTTTTAGGAGGGATAACCTAATGATTCACTCTCTAAAGAATCAACAAAGTGGACAATATCTTGCTGATATAAGTCCTTGATGAGTTCAGCTCATATGTTTTAGTAACAGATGTGTTTTAATTGAAATAATTTTGAATGTTTTGAAAACTTGGATGATGATAAATTATCAGACCAAGACCTAGATCAGTGCCTATCCTTTGGGTTACAGAGTCAAAAGCTAAAGTCTCACAAAAACGAAATACTATAAGCTGTCTTACAACCTACATGCAATTAAGATAAGTTGCCTTACAAATTATCTGATTACCTCTAAAATACTGTATCAAATCCTTAAATACTGATATGCTTCCCAAAATTACTCACAAAACTTAGTTCTTTGCATGAAAGAAACTTGCAAGTAATTAAATAGTCACCTTGTAACCAAAATGCTTCCGAGTGCCTTACAACCTTAAGCATAAAAAAGCATACACAGGAAATAAAGAGACAACAATAGAGAAGAGTAAAATTGCACCTTATTTTATTGATGCAATCCTTCTTTCATACATGAAAAAGCTTTGAAACTTGAAAGACATAGGCACAAATTTAGAAAGACTGATTTTTACAATATATTTCATCCTCTTTTTAAGAATACAACTCTCTTCTATATATATAGGTCTTCAACCATCTTGGAATCCTTTTCAAAAGGATGCTACAAGCTTCGGATGGTCTCAGAAAACCTAACCCTAAAACTACAGAAGAGACAAAAAGAAAG
>MU226172.1:154714-166417 GCA_018584345.1 Thuja plicata
TTAACTTTAATAATTAATTATCATTAATGGCCATTAAATATTAATATCTCTTAAAATACTCATTATTTTTCCAAACCATCTAAACAGGAGGTCATGATTGTCAACCATCATGTGACCAGGTGCCCTGATAAAAATAGCCACTGCTAAAAATAGACTTACTATAAATAGTAATTCCCTCAAACTGGAGATTCTCTGAAACTCGATCCTAAGATATCTGACGCTCTGTGCAGACACCCTGCCAATCCTGGCCATACCAGAAACCCCACTTACTAAAAATAGTAAGTCAGCCAAAATGACCCGAACGAAGAGCAGACCTGATAAACTGAATCTCCAAAATGGAATCCCAACGCTGGCTCCCCAATCTGATCCCCTCTAAACACCTGATTAGCTTGCGAGGGTCGCCAAACCAAGCTAATCCCGAAGTCTGAAAAATGGGGACATTACAAAGGTGAAATGGTCTGTGGAATTGCTTATGAAGAAAAGAAGGCAAAAGATGGTTTCCTTAAGAGAAGAGGATGAGAGTATGAGAAAAACCCCGAGGGGTCTAAACAAAAAGAAGTTGTCAAGAGTGGAATGTACACCGGAAGTGGTGCAGGAAGTTCTCATTGTGTAGAACATGAAAGAAAATGAGAAAGAATGGAGAGAAGAAGTGTAGAAATAAGCACTCAAAATAAGTCAAGAAGAGAGGAAAGTGTCCATGAAGGAGGCACTCATGGAGACATGTTGGTCTCTTGTTTTATTTGCTAATATTGTATTTAAGTATGTGTTTACAAGTATGAGAAGCCTTGTAAGGAAGATCAAGAATCAGACCTTGAAGGTGATGAGGGAAGGGGCAAGTAAGGCACCTTTAGAAAGTGTTGAGGATGAAAACAAGAGGAGACAAATTGTAGCGGTCTGCCAAGAGGACATAAGGAAACCCTATAAACAAGAGGTATTTTCTACAGTATGAAAAAATGAAGAGGATGATGTTGATATTTTCCAATATTGTAATGAAGAATTTGAAGATGGTTTAGAGCTTTGTGATGCCTTAGAAGATGTCGTAGATGAAGGAAAATAAATCCACAAAATTTAAAGATTCACAAGAAGCGAAGACAATAATGAAGGAGAATCTGGACAATAACCTATTGCAAAGGTAAATAGAAGTGAGAATGTTGATCTTGGTAATATATTTGGATTAAAGAATACAAATATGCAAGTTAAAAGAGAGAAGAGAATAGGAGAGTTTCCACAAGTTGTTTGGGGTCATGGTTATAGAATACCAAGTTGGCAAAATAAATTGATTGTTGAAGGGCAGCAGTTAAAAGGTAATAAAGAATGTGTTTTTTATAGTGATGGTGCTAACAAATAGGTGCAAAGGATGAAATACATGATGAGGACCAATTAGAAATCATATTATAGGGTGATTTGGCAAGGAAGGAGGCATAGGGAAAATGTTTTCAGGCAAAAATTAGACCATGCAAGAGCAACAATAAAAAGACATCAGCATAAAGCCATGGAAACCAAAATGTGGAAGGTCACGACAACAACAAAAGAATGTGATAGTAGGCATGAAAGAGAAGTTGGAGTTGAAGAGTTAATATTGCAATAGGACTTGACAAGATACCAAGTTGAAACTTGTGAAGAAGAGAAAGGATTTGCAGCAGGAATATGTCTCTTGGAGGGCATGAAAGAAACAAATGAAGATGAAAAGGTAAGTGTATTAGTGGTTAAAAATGAAAAATTGAAGCGTGAAGTAGTAGCAATTTCAGGGGTTGAATATGTTGATTTTATAGCGTCGAGAGCTATCTTTCTTTCCTAAATTTGAAATATATAAATAATCTATTTTTTATTGAAGACAACAAAGGGTCCTCACTTTGAAGGGTCAAGACAAGTTTATAGACTTCAAGGAGTTTGCATATAATTCAGATTGATATCTTATGTTTCTTAAAATCAATACAAATGTAGTATTTATTATTGTGTGTAGATGATAGGAGTGTTGTTCATCATCACTTCAGTTTGAGCCTTGTGTTTGGGCATATTGTATTTTAGACTTCTGCGAGTTCATTATATATAAGTGACATATTTGTGGATGGGTTTTTCTCCCTCAAGTTGGAGGGTTTTCCCAGGATAATTTGTTGTCTTATTGTTCTTTTATTTTCTCTGTTTCTTATCTTCATTTCTAGTTTGAATCTTCAGCATGGTATCAGAGCCATGGTTTTAGATTTCTTCTTTTTATTCGTCTTCCCTGGCTTTCGGCAATAGCGCTAGTTGTCAAGAAGGCTATGACGAGGAGGGAATACAAGGTGAAGGATATGTTCAGGTGGATTTCAGTCGCATGGATTTGGATCTGACTGAGGTGGAGGTGGAGTGCGGGCCCTCACAGTTGTTTAAGGGCCAAGTTGAGCATTATTGCTAACGTCGAGAGGAATGAAGCAGGTGGATTATCTAAGAAACTCGTTAGTCTCTGATAATGATATGTTGACTATTGTTGTGAACAATTTTTTCTCTAGAATTAGTTGAAACAGATTAAATTCCATTGTTTGTTGAATGCTACATGTCAAGGGTATTAATTTATATAGGTGGTGTTTTGAACCAAGCCTTCTTGGAGATGCAAGTTGAATTTAGATGGTTTCTGTGTCATGAAGAATGCTAAGCGTGCGACTCCTGGCCCATAACCACTACATCAACCAAATTAAGAATTTGTGTGTTCGAAGAATTTCTAATTGTTTGGTTGGTTCGTGGTTGTGCAATACCTTGCATCTGCATTTAGAAAAGTTCGTATGAAACCAACCATATCTCTGCTCTGCATGAGTGTCGGTTTCCTTGTGGTTTTGAGTGTCAGGAAAGTGTATTCAAGTATCTCTCAATATTGGTGTATTGGAGAATCCTTACTGTGAAGACTTCTTGTGACATGAAGGTAGTTTCTGTGTTCTTTCTCATGATTCGGTGTTGTGCAAATATTGTATTGAGAAACCTGTGTATGTTTTTATTTGGTTCGTGGTTAATCATATCCTAGCTATATCAAGCTCGTATCATCACAAGAGGCATACATTAAAGTCTGAGAAATACTTGTTACCATGAGTTTGATTCAGGATTTAAATTCCAAGAAGCAATTCATGGTCATAACTTATCAAAGTCGAGAGTTTTGATGTGTAGAAAGAATAAGGGAGTTAGAGAATTTATGTGCATATCAAAAGAATACCGACAGTTAACAAAAATAAAATAACCGATAGAAACTTGCTAAGAGTTGGTGACATTTCTTCTTCCAACGTTTGAAATTCTGGAGTTGGTCCTAAAGTGGGTCTGGCAGGGTTGTATCTAAATTCTTTGTTCTAGTATATCGGGTCTCTTGTTAAACAAATTTGCAGAAAAGTCTATTATCAAGTCTAATATTGTGACTGCTTTGAGAGTGTATATTTTAAATAGGCATATTTTATTTGAGTATCATAGGTTAATGGATAGATCTGTGATGAGATTATGTGATTTTATTATTACCCACGGGATAATTGAAAGAAGTATAAAAGATTACAGTTGTCGTAGGTCAATAATTATCATTGTGAAGTAATGAGATTACCTGGAGTTGTTATTATTCATATTATTTGATGTTTTGCCTAAATATTCTAGTAGAAGTTGCCTTCTATTATTAGGTTTGATGTTTTAATATTTTATCGCCCAGACTTTCTAATGTTGGCAATTGGAAATTATGTATTTGCAAAGACACTACAGTAGTATAATTCTAGACTTATTGAGTCAGCATTATTAAGGAAACATTTGCAGAATTAAGAGTCACCACATTGGGCATTTGCGTTGTGTTTACTACTGTATCAACTGTTGGAGATGGAAGCCAAGTCTCAATAGCAAAGGCACTGATATTCATCTTGTGTGAGTTCTGGGCGAGAATTTACAGACCGTGGGCTTGTATCTGGATGTGACTGCAATCTATGGGTTCTTTCTTTGCATTGGGCAAAGCATGTCTAGTGTATTGTCTGGTTCAGGTGTGCAAATAATTTGCAGTGACTCTTCCTTCATATCGGGTTAAGATTCAATGACATTTGAATCTGTTCATAACCATCTGATCCACGTGGACTCAGAGGAAGGGATTCAAACCAGAGGCCATCAAGGCGACCAATCAAAGGGTTAATGCATTGGAGAATGTGATGAAGTCAAGACTAGAGAATATTGTTAATTACATAAAGGGAGAGCTTAATGAGCTGAGGAGGGAGGATTTCTTTAGGCTCAATAAGATTCAGAGGGAGCTTAAGCAGTAGATGGAGACTGACAAGTCCTTTGCAAAGGATCAGCAAGCTCGAGAAGCAGTGTGGCCAACTGTAATTAATTGTGATAATCAAAGTTGTGGGAAGCTCTCTATCATTCCAGTGTGAGAATGTTCCCCTTGTTGAGAGGGAGTCTTAGCATCAGTGATCCTTACTATGTGCTAAAATGCATATATCTCTGAGACAAAGAAGTATGAGGTGAAAGCCCTTGAGAGATATTGTGCTAAATGCATATTTCTCTGAGACGAAGAAATATGATGTGAAAGCCTTTGAGAGATGTTTCTCTTTCCACTCATGGGAGTATCCATGGTGGATGTCATGTTGAGAGACTCCATGATGGGCACTTGTGTATATGCTTCTTTCCACACATGGGAGTAGGCATGGTGGATGTCATGTTGAGTGACTCAATGATGTTATCACGTTGAGAGATTCTGTGATAAAACTATTTTCCACAAATGGGTGTAGGCATCATGGGTGTCATGTTGAGAGACTCCATGACAAGGATATCTAGAAAGATGCCTCCCTAGCTAAGAGGGAGTGTTGATGTAATAGTGTCGGGAGCTATCTTTCTTTCCTAAATTTGAAATATATAAATAATCTATTTTTTATTGAAGACAACGAAGGGTCCTCACTTTGAAGGGTCAAGAAATTGAAGAGTCAACACAATGAAGGGTCAAGACAAGTTTATACTTCAAGAAGGAATTCACATATAATTCAGATTGATATCTTGTGTTTCTTAATATCGATACAAATGTAGTAATTATTATTGTCTGCAGATGATAGGAGTGTTGTTCATCTCAATCCAGTTTGAACCTTGTGTTTGGGCATTTTGTATTTCAGACTTATGCACATTCATTATATATAATTGATATATTTCTGGCTGGGTTTTTCTCCCTCAAGTTGGAGGATTTTCCCAGGATAATTCATTGCGTCTTAATGTTCATTTATTTTCTTTCTTTCTTATCTTCATTTCTGGTTTGAATCTTCAACAAAAGAAACTAATGCTTGTGGAGGTTTTGTGTTTGGCAAATATCCTAGAGGAAATAATGGAAATGATAGTCCAGACTTGGTGCAAAAGATAGCAGCAAACGCAGAAGTTGTTGAAGGTGTTGAAGAAGAAGAGGTAATATTTCAGCTTTTAAACAATGATTATGATTTTGAATCTTTGGATAAAGCTGTTGAAATGGTGAATTTAAAAGAGGAGGACGAAAATGAGATGGAAATAAATAGTGATGATGAGATATTTGAATGTGAGATGGAACTTTGGAGGCTTGTAGATGAGAAAAAGCTTAGGAGAAAATACAAAACAAAAAAGAAGGAAGATAAACATAGGTAGATTGGAAAGAGCATAAGGAACAAAGACAAGTATGGAGTGAACTCAAGAAATGAAGCAGATAAGATCCACCAAACTCAAGAATGTACAGTAGACATAAGGGATGAGGAGGAGTTAAAATGTGAAATATAAAAAGATGATGTTGAGGAAGAGCCAAAAGAAAACATTGGGGCAACAATAGAAGACAATAAAATTTTTGAGGAAGAGATCACAAAGAGGGAATTGAAAGAGAGGGAAGAAGAAAACATAAGAGCATATGATGGAGTAGTAGAAATTAAGAAAAATGAGTGCAAACATGTGTGTGATGGAGTTGTAGTGATAACATTTAAAGGCGGAGCTGTAAACAGTTACAATAAAGATGATATGTGGGTGCAATTAGCAGCAATAGAACTAGATTGGGAAGACAAACTTAACGAGTTGAAGACAAATGTGACAAAAAAGAGGAAGATCATAGTTGAGGACAAAGGTGTTATTGCAACAGAGATAGAATATGGAACTGTTTATGCAGATTTTTGTGGTGATATTGTGAATCCTGATACAGAAGAAGTGAAGGATGACTTGATGAAGGCCATTATGGCCGAAGAAAGGTTGATGGATGAAGTTGTGGAAGGAGAAGATGGAATGGTAAGTGCAAATGTAATAGATATTGATGATATTGGAATGCCAAGGTATGGGGAGAGTGAATTCGAAGACATGAAAATCTCAAGTTTTCATGCAATTGTTTATGTTGATCAATATTAGAATACTGTAATGTTTCTTTAATGGTCATCTTAGTTAGTCTTCAGTTTATTAGGTAGTTTCTAGTTTTGTTTTTAGTTCACGATTGTTTCTTTTAGAAACATCGTCTTTGTAAATCAATATAACGAGCTTTCAACTCATTTGTTTAATACAACAACATCGATTTACCATATCATGGTATCAGAGCCAATGGGATTTTTCAGAATTTGGAGAATTTTTAAAAAAAATTCATGGCCTCTTGCTTTTTGCAAATTTTTTAATAAAAATCCATGAAGTCTTTTGTGAAATTCAAGGGTTCTTAGTCTACAATTTTTTAGGGTTTTTAGGGCCGCTACAGATCAAGTTTGTTGTGTTGAAAACCTGTGGTCCTTTTTTGTGCGCTATTTTTGGATACCCTCGCAGGCATCATTTGTTTCATGCACCTATTTAGGGCACACGATGCCCTTTTTTGTCTGCTCTTTAACTCCAGTTGTGCGCGAATTGAAGCTTTTTTGCATGCCATTTGTTCTGCATTTTCTCTGTTCAGCCTCCGTCATTTTTTAAGTCGCATGTATGCCCCTATTTTTTCTTCTGCATATGCCTATGTCCAATGGCTCGATTTCTACGATTTTGTGCATGTTTTTGGTTGCCGATGGAGGTTCTTTTGTCATGTGTTATGTGCTCGTGTTTTTTAGATTCAATAGGAAGTTTTGTAGGTTTTTTTGTGGGATTTTCTACCCTTTGATTTCACGAAGCCTAATTTTCACCACCCTCGTGAAGGGTATCTTGCATTTTATTCAAACAGGGGGACGATGCCAAAGTTTTTTTTTATGGTTGTTCATGCCTTCTACCATGAAAGATTTTTTTTGGCATTTTGGGTTTTCTCCTCAAAATCAAGTACATGGGTTTATAATTTTTTCCTCAAAAATTATTTGTTGGGTTTTAATAAATGTTTCCTCAAAAATTATCTGTTGGGTTTTCTAATTTTTTGTCCTTAAAAAATTAGTGGGTGGGTATTATAATTTTTATGGATAATTTTTCTCCATAAAAATTCTTGTGGGTTTTTGTGCAATTTTTTGTCTTAAAATCATTTTGTAAAAGGGTTTTTACTGTTTTTCCTCAAAAATGAAGTTTTGAGTTTTGATCCATGTCTCAAATTTTGTGTTGGGTTTTGATCAATTTTTCACCTCAAAAATTGTGTTTGGTTTTCATCGATTTTTCTCCTCAAAAATCATTACTAGTTCATGTAGTACACGAAGTTTGCATGGGATTTCATGACAGGTGTTCCTATTTTAGGGTTTTTACCATTTTTCTAAAAACAAATGATGCTTTGTAATCTTCAAATCCTGGTATTTTTTAGTTAGTTTTGGGGCATCCTACTCATCTGCAAAGTTTGGAGGGTTTGTTGATATTTCCTCAAAATCATGACAATTGTTCTTAGTTCGTGCCTCTCTTTCCAGGGAAGGACAGTTCTATTATCCAACTTTAGGTTGGACGTTTTGTGATGATTTCTGGTCAAATGTTTTGCAGATTCTAAGAGGGTCAATGACAAACTCATCTCAACGACAGAGTTAGTGGTAGGCTCTTGTCTCTTGTTGTAGAGCATTCTAAAGAAGGGGGCACCCTTCTCTATTTTTTTGGATGACCTCTTGGTCATTAACATTTTCAAGTCCAAGGAGGGTCTCAGCAACAACAGAGTGTTCAGAAGAACGTGTGACCAAACCATTAAGGGAGGGTATTAGAATGTTGTAATGTTTCTTTAATGGTCATCTGAGTTAGTCTTTAGTTTATTAGGTAGTTTCTATTTTTGTCTTTAGTTCACAATTGTTTCTTTTTAGAAACATCATCTTTCTAAATCTATCTAAGGATTTTTCATCTCCTCTATTTAATACAACAACATCAATTTACCATAACAATCAATGGGTTAATACAAATTGGAGGAGGATGGTAAACAATAAGGATAATATGTTGAGAGCAGAACAAAAAAGTGAGGAGCAAAGTTAGAGGAATATGGCAGTTGAGCCAAAGAGATGTTGGAAAAATAGAAAGAAAGGAACAGGGGCAGGTAAGTTTTAATGAAAGGAAACAAAAAGTACAAAGAAGAATAATTTTTTATTGTGCAGGAGCACATGCTTTCTTTACTGCCTAGGGAGTCTGATGTAGGAACATTCCTCTCTTCAAGTTTTAGTTTTCTTTTGTTCACTTTTGGTAGATTCTTATATGCTGATACAGAGTTCACGTCAATATAGCAACAAGAAGACTATCAGATTGTGTTGGGTGCAAACTTCATGTCACTGCGACGACAAGTGTTAAATTATGATCATATTTTAAAATTTTAAAATTTTGTTCACATTTTATGTAGAAGTATATGTTTATTAATACAACTTGAACTCTACACAATTCGATAATCTCTTTATTACAACCTCACAATGATAGAACTGAGATATGTATCAATATCTTATTTATTATGAGTTGATATCAATATGCAATAATATCGATATCGATATTGATATGATATTAATGATAACAATCTTGTTCACTGTCAATCTGCAATAATATGATGTTGCTGATAATATATAACTTGTTGTACCTTGCTTTGCACTTATCAATTTTTGTACTTAGCATGATACGATTTTGATCTCCACATATATAGGTTGTGAAGAGATGTCTCTACGTGAGACATGTTCTCATTAACCAAAACGACCGATGTTAAGTCTTAATCATTCATTAACAATTCAATATGTTTGTTGTGATATTAATATCGATAGATGGCATGATTAATAATTATAATATTTAACTCGATCATATATATATATATATATATATATATATATATACACACACACACACACACACACACACACATTATAATTAATTTACTAATTATCAATCATGCATTATGATAACCATAATCATAGCAAATAATCAAATTAGTATACAGTTAAGGGTAGGGATCAAATGCTCAAGGTCAATAGGCCACTTATGCATTTGATTTCATTGGTTAGGATAATTCGACCGAAGCTACAATTCTCTAACACTCCCTCTTAGCTAGGGAGGAGAACTTCTACCCATAATGTAAGCACAATAGATCCATTTATTGTGGGAAAGATATCACCTTATCATGATATCAAAAGTTAAGGTATATGAATATCAAGTCTCATGATATTCATCATAAGCTTGTGTTTGTTAAGGATATCACCTCACCGTGATATTAGGAGTATGGCATGTCCACAAATATCAAGTCACGTGATATTCACCATAAATCACTATATCCATTATGCTATGTGCACTGGTATCAAGTCGCATGATATCTACCATAAGAATATCTTTTCATGGCATATCCACGGATATTAAGTCACATAATATCCACCATGAGTATCTCAGTAATATTATTTATTATGGTCATCCATAGATATCAAGTCTCATGATATTCACCATAATTATATATTACTTAAGAGATATTAACTATCATGACATGTCCATGAATATCAAGTCTCATGATATCCATCATGATAGTGTAGTCAAATATTGTAAAGTCGTCACTTTACAATAATAACCAGAAGCTCATCATTGAAAGATCGTCATCTCTTAGTGATGTTGACAAGGGCCCATGAAGTCATGGAGTTACACACCTGAAAAGAAAAGAGTTTACAAATTAAACATCTTTAGAATATTTAGTACAAAAAATTATATTGTTGAGACTCAACCTCAGATGAGATTATATTTTTACCATACCAAGCTTACCTCTAAAGTATTCAACCTTTGTCTTGGAGAGAGGCTTGGTGAGTATGTCTGTCATTTTTTCACCTGTACTAATATATCTCAACTGGATAAAATTTCTCTCCACCATGTCTCTAACATAATGGTAGGGAATTTCTATATGTTGTGATCTGTCATGGAACACAAGATTCACTGAAATATTTATACAACTCTGGTTGTCACAGTGAATGATAGTAGGATCCATGGATTGTCCAAACAATCCTACAAGAAGTTTCCTCAGTCGTACAACTTCTCGAGCTCCCATGGATGCTATAATGTATGTAAGAACCCTTCACAGGCTCAACTGCTGAACTTTGTTTATTTTTTTGTTTTTGTTTTGGATGTTTGAATTTTTTTGTGTTTTTGCAAGGGTTTTGAACAAAAAGAAAATGAACAATAATCTGAAATTTTGAAACAAATAAACTACTGTTGCAACTTTGAATTAAATTCCAATAACTATAGCAATGCTAACTACTAATAGTCGCAAGAAAAAAAAACCTGATAATGATGCCCAATGATGAAGGCAAAGAGTTGCACTCAGAATCACTGTTCATGCAACACTGTTCACCGTGTCACTATTCACTGTTCACTCTTCATGGCTGTACAGAATTACTGTTCATGCTGTATGGAATTACTGTTCATGACATACAAAATAATGTTCGCACTGTACGGAATTACTGTTCATCATGACACTATTCATTTGCACTATTCATAGCTGTAACTTTCTCTCCCTTGTTTTGTAAATGCGATGAACACTAAAATAAAATATTGTTGACACACAATCAGAACCTCTGTATGAGATTCTCTCTGAATTATCAAATTCACCAAGTATTTCACTGGCTCAAATGATGAACACATAGAAGAAACTATGTTCTTCAATGGAAATGGCTGAAACCCTTCTCAGAGCACAAAAACCTATTTTTTCAAAATGATAGCAATAACAATGGATGCTTCATTCTTCATTTTCCAAGCAAATATAGGCCTCCAAAAACCCTAATCCTCTTCGTTACAATTTTTCTTGTAATTTCATTTAATTTCACTTTGGGTGTCAAAAATGATTTTAATCATTAAATGGGAATTTAATTTTAATATTTCAATAGTCTGGCTCAGATAATTTAATTTAAAACATGGCCCCGTCTAATGATGAGTTGACCCTCAAGTTAAGTGATTATAATATAAAGTCACTTTATAACTTTATTATTAAATCACTTAATAATAAATGCTAAGTTATTCAAACTTGTCTAACTCAATGAATACTTTGAATTTAGCTATGTCGTCTGAAATTGGAGCTCACTAGTTGACCACCCATATGACTGTGATGTCTGCTAAAAATAGCAGGGGTCCATCTCCAACTTCTAAAAATAGCCTGACCAAGCCAAACTCAAAGAAAAACTCATCATAAACAAACTCAGGCAACCTAGAAGTGTACTCTGCTCTGTCCCCGGAAGATCTCCACGCCAAGATGACCCTCTATCCAATCCTACTAGCCTACGAGGGTCTCTGATAGGCCAATTACAAGCTAGAGTGATGTCTCTAGCTAGAAGGGGACATCACAGTCCGCCCTCCCTGAAATTGCTTGTCCTCAAGCAATCTCAACTCTAGATGCTGTAAAATCTCCTCGCTCTCCCAAGTAGCATCCTC
>MU226172.1:166892-179204 GCA_018584345.1 Thuja plicata
AGCAGATCCATAAAATTGGGTGCCTCATACCCATACAGGGCCATAAAGGGTGACATCTGGATAGACATGTGATAAGTGGTATTGTAGCAATACTCACAGAGATAAATCCACTTTACCCATGCCTTCTATTGCCCTGCTATATAATTTCTGAGATATCCATCCACCCATTTGTTCACTATCTCCATCTGACCATCTGTCTGAGGGTGGTAGCTAGTACTCAGAGTGAGCTCTGTCGCACACAACCTGAATAGCTCCTGCCAAAAGTGACTCATAAACCTATCATCTCTGTTACTCACAATGCTCCAAGGTAAGCCATGTAATCTGAATATCTCCTTAAAGAACAACTCTGCCACCTGTGTAGCAGTGTATGTGGCAGTGATTAGAAAGAAGTGTGCAAACTTCGTAAGGCGATCCACAACCACATATATGCAGTCCCTGCCTTGGGCTCTAGGCAGTCCTGTGATGAAGTCCATAGACAAACACTCCCACTTCCTATCAGGAATCGAAAGTGGCTGAAGTAAACCGACTAGATAAGAGTGTTCCTTCTTATTCTGCTGGCAGGTGGGACACTCCCTAACATGTTGAAGTACCTTTTCTTTGAGCCCTTTCCATGTGAAGCACTCTCTAATCTGCCAGTATGTCTTGTAGAAACCAGGATGTCCTGCCATAGGTGAATCATGAAAAGATTTCAAAACCATCCTCCCCACTGCTGATCCTGGGACCAAAAATATTCGCCCTTTGTAAATGATGATCTCATTCACAAGGGTGTATCTACTGTCCAGAATAGTCCCATCTATGAATCTAGCTACCCAAGTATTCTTTGCATACTTTGCAAGGATCAAGCGTCTCCAATCCTCCGATATGTCTATTAATAAGCTCAAATGGGGCCTATGTGATAAGGCATCAACAACTACATTTTGTGTCCCCTTAAAATATGTAATATCAAAGTCATAGGACTATAACTTGCTCACCCACTTCTGTTGCCTATCATTGAGATCTCGCTGCCCCAAAAAGAGTTTTAGGCTATTATGGTCGGTTTTGATACAAAATTTTCTACCTACCAAATATTGCCTGAATTTAGCCAAAGCATGCATAATGGCTAACATCTCCTTATCATATATGTTGAAGCTCCGCTCTGGCCCTCTCAATTTCCAGCTCTCATAAGCAATAGGGTGCTTCTCCTACATAAGAACCTCTCCAATGCCCTCTCCGAAAGCATCACAGTGTAGCTCAAAAGGTTTGCTGAATTCTGGTAATGCTAACATTGGACAAGAAGTCATCAACTCCTTAAATTTCTCAAAACACTCTTGTGCCTTAAGACTCCACAAGAAAGATCCTTTTCTCATCAAATCTGTCAAGGGTGCTGCATGCCTAGAATATCCATCCACAAACCTCCTGTAGAAACCACATAATTCCAGAAAGCCCCTCAACTGTGTAAGGTTCACCGGTGAAGGCCACTACACAATGGCACGAATCTTTTCAGGATCCATGCGTACGCCCTCTGCACTGATGATGTGACCCAAGTACAACAACTCTGTCATGCCCAAATCACACTTGACTCCTTTGCATACAAGGACTCTCTACCCAATATATCCAACACTGTGTCAAGGTGAACCAAGTGCTCCTCCCAAGATCTACTGTACACCAAGATATCATCGAAGAAGACAAGTACAAATTTCCTCAACTGAGGATGGAAAACCCTATTCATTGTTCCCTGAAAAGTAGCAGGTGCGTTAGTTAGCCCAAATGGCATAACTAAAAACTCAAAATGGCCACAATGACATCTAAAGGCTGTCTTCTCGATGTCCTACTCTCTAACTCTGATATGGTGATAACCTGATCTCAAATCTATCTTTGAGAAGAAGCAAGCTCCATGAAGCTCATCTATCAACTCGTCGATCCTGGGAATGGGGTACCTATTTTTAATTGTCTTCCTATTAAGCACCCTGTAATCAATGGACATCCTCAATGTCCCATCCTTCTTCTTTACTAACACCACTAAAGAATTGAAAGGAGACTTACTTGGTCTGATGTGGCCCATACCAAGTAACTCCTTTATGGTTTTCTCAATTTCATCCTTCACCCTCTTCGGATGCCTGTAAGGTGTAATCATGATGGGCTTAGCCCCCTCCTCTAACTCAATGATGTGCTCAACACCCTTGTCTGGTGGTCTACGTGGTGGAATTTTACTGAACACCTTAGAGTGTTTAACTCTAAGCTCCTGAATATCAGGAGGATATTCAGTCTTCTGCTGTCCCTTCTGTGATGGCATCAACATGCACTCTGCTGCCCACTCTACCTGATCATGTCGAATCAATTTAGCCATCCTCCGAAAAGAGACCATCCTAAGATCACTATCCCTAATTGCCTTAAGAATATGTGTCTTCCCATTCACTTTAAACCTCATGTGCATCTCCTTGAGGTTAAGAGTGAACTCACCAATATCGTGCAACCAACTCATCCCAAGGACTATATATGTATCTCCCATAGGCACAACATAGAAATCTACCTTAAAGTCATAATTATTAACTTTCAATGGGAGTCCAGTGATCTTACAATCACATTTGAGGACATAGCCATCAGCTACCCTCACACTAATTCCCCCAAAATCCTCTATTTGTATGCCACACTTCTCCGCTATCCTAGCATCAATGAAATTATGAGTGGCACCTATATCAACCAAAGTTATAACTCGTTATCCAACAAGTACTCCTCTCATCTGAAATGACCCTTCCTACTTAATACTAGTGAGACGAGCTTCCCTAAGTTTCCCATCTCCTTCCCCATCCTTGGACTCCATTTTAGACAAGTTTTAAGCCTTGTCTTCCTCTTTTTCACCATCTACTTCCTCTATATCAGACTGCTGGTCTGAATTATCTGATTCTGATTCCTCATAGTATGCCCACATAACTCTATTAGCTTTGCCCTTTGGTCTAAGAGGACAATCATGGTTTGCATCATAGGGTCCCTTACAGTAGAAACATAATTTTTTCTTCCCCAAATCATTTAATGTCTCCTTGTCAAAAGGTGCTGGAGTTTTATCTTTAGAATCATTTTTAAAATTAGTCCTCTCTAGTTTTTTATAAAATGGTTTGTTATCCTTACTAGAAGATGCTCCTTTGGACTGAAATTTGTTTGTTGGGACTGCATGTTCCATACTTCTTGCCTTTTTCATAGCTTCCTGTAAGGACATAGGATCAAATGCCTTTATCCAACCTCTCAGTGGTTCGGATAGGCCCTCAATGAAAAGAACTATCAATCTACGCTCTAAAATGTTTGGCACCATGAGTACCAACCGCTGAAATTCACCAATGAAATACTCCAAGTTGCCTGTTTGTTTCAGCTGTGCTAAGTCCCGGAAGTAAACCTCTGGATCTTTCTTGTCAAATATTTCAACCAACCTATCCACAAAGTCCTGGTACTCTATCACCTGATTATGCTGAAGTGTTACCATACCATGGTACCACCAATCATGTGCTACTCCCTCCAAATGCAAAGTGGCGTATTTGATAGCTTCAATCTCTGTCATCAAAAATGTGTCAAGCTTATGAACCCAAGCTTGAGCTGTCATCTTACCACTCCCATCAAATGTAGGCATAGTAAGCTTGCCTGTAGCCCTCTTCACCTCACTATTTTGACCCCTAGGCCTCCTATCCTATCTGAGTGACCTGTAATGTTCTCTCCTCTGAATTACAAAGCGTTCAAAGGTCATCCTCTCCTGAACTTGAGGAACTAATAATTCCCATTCATCATTTGCAGCCATGAGTGCATTTGCAAATATGGGGTCTCCTGCCACCTCCTCTGTCGGAGCTTCTTTAGTCTCCTCCAGAACAAATGTAGGGTGTGTAGGCGTATCAGCTATTCTGGAATGGGTCCGCTGTGGTCTCTGATTACCTGTAACACTCCTGTTATCTCCATGTTCTCCCTGTTCCCCATTCTGTCTAACAGGTGGGTTCAACCTTTCTACCATAGTAGTGAGTGCCTATAATTCCTGCGCCATCTGTTGCTGCCCTGTAACCATAGCACAGAAGAATTCTCTAGTATCCTGATCATCATTATTCCTCCTATTCCTAGGTGGACTACCATCATGCCTCTCTTCCATATTTCCTATTTCTGGTAGCTGTTCTTTGTCAAGCAAAGCTCTCCTGCAAGTATAGTACCCTTGTGGTCCAATTTCCTGTGGCTGCATATGACTCCCAAACCCTCAGGATGGAAGGAATGAAGCTCTGATACCAATGTAAGAACCCTTCACAGGCTCAACTACTGAACTGTGTTTCTTTTTTTTTTTTGGTTTTGGATGTTTGAATTTTTTTATGTTTTTGCAAGGGTTTTGAACAAAAAGAAAATGAACAATAATCTAAAATTTTGAAACAAATAAACTACTGCTGCAACTTCGAATTAAATTCCAATAACTACAACAATGCTAACTACTAATAGTTGCAAGAAAAAAAAAACCTGGTGATGATGCCCAATGATGAAGGCGAAGAGTTGCACTCAGAATCATTGTTCACACAACACTGTTCACCGTGTCACTATTCACTATTCACTGTTCACGGCTGTACAGAATTACTATTCACGCTGTATGGAATTATTGTTCATGTTGTATGAAATACTATTCATGTTGTATGGAATTACTGTTCATCATGGCACTATTCATCTACACTATTCACAGCTGCAACTTTCTCTCCCTTATTTTGTAAATGCGATGAACACTGAAATAAAATATTGTTGATGCACAATTAGAACCTTTGTATGAGATACTCTCTGAATTATCAATTTCACCAGCTATTTCACTGGCTCAAATGATGAACACATAGAAGAAACTATGTTCTTCAATGGAAATGGTTGAAACCCTTCTCAGAGCACAAAAACCTATTTTTTCAAAATGATAGCAATAACAATGGATGCTTCATTCTTCATTTTCCAAGCAAATATAGGCCTCCAAAAACCCTAATCCTCTTCATTACAATTTTGCTTGTAATTTCATTTAATTTCACTTTGGGTGTCAAAAATGATTTTAATCATTAAATGGGAATTTAATTTTAATATTTCAATAGTCTAGCTCAGATAATTTAATTTAAAACATGGCCCCATCTAATGATGAGTTGACCCTCAGGTTAAGTGATTATAATATAAAGTCACTTTATAACTTAATTATTAAATCACTTAATAATAAATGCTAAGTTATTCAAACTTGTCTAACTCCATGAATACTTTGAATTTAGCTATGTCGTCTGAAATTGGAGCTCTCCAGTTGACCACCCATATGACTATGATGTTTGCTAAAAATAGCAGGGGTCCATCTCCAACTGCTAAAACTAGCCTGACCAAGCCAAAATCAAAGAAAAACTCATCATAAACAAACTCTGGCAACCCAGAAGTGTACTCTGCTTTGTCCCCGGAAGATCTCCATGCCAAGATAACCCTCTATCCAATCCTACTAGCCTACGAGGGTCTCTAATAGGCCAATCACAAGCTAGAGTGATGTCTCTAGCTAGAAGGGGACATCACAATGTACTTAGCTTCTATGGATTTTTGTGCAACTAAAGATTGCTTCCTAGTAAACTAGGAGATCATAGTTGACCCTAAGCTAAAACAACACCCTAAAGTGCTTTTCTGATCAACTACACTTCCAGCCCAATATGAATTGGTATATCCATGCAGTTTTAGATCTACATTACTATATTTTAGAGCATATCCAATTGTGCCACACATGTATCTCAAAATGTGTTTTGTTGCAACTAGATGTAACTGTCTTGGCTCACACATGAATTGACTAAGTGCATTTACTAGATAAAAAATGTTTGGTCTAGTGTTGACCAAGTACATCAAGGATCCACTCATCTGCCGATAGAGAGTGGAGTCTGCCAGTTTTGAGTTTGTTGTAGCTTCTTTTAACTTATGTAAGTTTGTTTCCATAGGAGTGGCCCTGGGTTTACAATCCATCATTCTAAACCTTTTCAAAATGTTAGTAGTGTATTTTCCTTGATTTAGAGTGATACCATTAGCCTGTTGCCATACTTCTAAACTAAGGAAGTAGTGTAGAGGGCCCAGATTCTTCACGTCAAACTCAGATGCTAGATCTTGTTTACATTTGGTAATGAGATGGTCTTCTCCTATAATCAATAAATCGTCAACATAAAGAATGAGAATCAACATTTCACCATTAATTACCTTGAAGCATAGATTTTGATTTGTATCATCCTTGAAGAAGCCCAAGCCTGAAAGATAGTGATCTATCCTCTCATACTAGGATTGAGGAGCCTGTTTAAGACCATATAGAGCCTTCTTTGATTTGCAAACATGAGAACCATTACCATGTATTACAAATCCTTCAGGTTGTTCTAGGTACACTTCCTCTTCTATTATGTCATTAATAAATGCAATCTTCACATCCATTTGGTGATTTTTCCATCCTATTGACACGGAAATAGAAATCACAGTCCCGACGAAGGTGTATCGAGCAATTGGAGAAAATGTTTCTTCATAATCAATTCCCTCCTTCTGAGAAAAGCCTCTGGCAACAAATCTTGCTTTATATTTTTCAATACTACCATCTGTAGCATATTTGATTTTGAAAATCCATTTAGATGAAACTAATGATTTTTCTTTTGGTCTAGGTACAATGTCCCAAACAATCATTCTTAAGAATACATTAGTATTCTTCTGTCATGGCATCTTTCCAAACTTGAAGTTTGAAAGCTTCCTCAACACTAGAAGGTTCTGATTTGATGATTTCACTCATTATGGCAACATAGCTAGAGTATTTATGAGGTCTTTTTCTTTCCCTGAAGGTTCTTTTTGGTGTTGCATAATTCTCAGCCTCTTGATTCATTTTCCTTTACCATAGAGGTCTTTTTCGGTTCATAGTAGTGTCTCTAGGTTCATTTGCAAGATTCACAGGCTCTTTTGGATTATCATCTTCCATGAGTTTAGGAGTCTCCCTCTGAATCTTAGAACCATGGTCCTCTTCTATATTTTTGGGTGAATCTTGATTTTCAATGTCTATCTCATGAATGTCCTTGGATCTTTTGAATGCAACATCTTCTTCAAAGATTACATCACTGCTTAACTCATTTAATTTTTGTCTAGGAATATAAATCCTATAGGCTTTAGATGTTTCACTATAGCCAATAAATATTCCCTTTTTCCTAAGGGTTCTAATTTGGATCTCTTTTCTTTGGGTATGTGAATGTAAACCGGACAACCAAAGATTCTCAAGTGGCCTATATTAGGTTTTATTCCTATAAATGCTTCTTCAGGAGTATTGTTATCCAAAAGGTAATCAGGATGTCTATTTTGAATGTCGACAACAGTACTAGAGGCTTCATCCCAAAAAGAGGTATTGAGGTTTTGGTCATGCATCATGGTTTTGGCTGCTTCTACAATTGTCCTATTTTTTTCTTTCTGCCACCCCATTTTGTTGAGGGTTATAAGGAACAGTAAACTCCCTCTTAATCTCAGAATTATTACAAAAATATTTTAAGTTATCAGAGGTGTATTCCCCCCTATTATCTGATCTTAAGGTTTTGATTATTTTACCTGACATATTTATTACTAGAGCCTTGAATTCCTTAAACTTCATAATGACTTCATCAGACTCTTTACATTTCAAAAATATATCCAAGTTTTCCTAGAACATTCATTTACAAAAAAACATAGTACGAAAATCCTCCTAAAGAGGTTATTGACATAGGTCCACATAAATCAAAATGAATGAGTTCTAACACATGTTTAATTCTACTTTCACTACTATGAAAGGTGCCTTTAGTATTCTTTCCCAAGGCGCATCCTTTGCAAGTTCCTTCATGTCCTTGATTAAGTTTAGGTAAACATGTCACCATTTTCTCTATTGAAGGTAAGGCACAAAAATGGAGATGCCCTAATCTTTTATGCCAAATCTCACATGAATTTGAAGATTCATGAATTAGGGCTTGAGAAGGAGAGGTGCAAAGCTTGTATAAGCATCCATGTTGAACTCATATGGTGTGAGCTTTCTTGATATTTGAGTTCTTGGGCCATGCTAGAACTTTACCATCCATGAAGGTAACTCGAGGTCCTTTGTCTTCAAGGGCTGATATAGAAACCAAGTTTTGCTTGATAGCTGGTACAAATAATACACATGTTAGCTAAAGAGAGATATCCTATTTTAATTGTATAGTACAAGTTTTGATTCCTTTCACAAGGTAGTTAGAATCATCTCCAATGGTAACTTCCTCATCTAAATTTTCCAAGTTATCTAGGTGTTCTCTAAATCATGTGATGTGATGAGATGCCCCACTATCTATGACCCAAGTATTAAGGCTAGTAGACACGTGACTCACCAGGGTTGAATAAAGTATAAGTTTTTCAAGGTCCTTTTCCAATCCCTCCTCGCTAACTTTGACAATAGAGGCTTGAGGTTTAGGCCTATCCAAATAATTTATCGCATCGGGACCATATTTGTCACATCTAAAACATTGTACTTTAGATATGCCCCTCCTCTTGAATGAGCATTTTCCATTAGTCTTTTCCTTTCTTTCTTTTGAAGTTTCCCTTCTTACCCTTCTTGTGAGAATGAGAATTTAGAAGTTGAATATCTTCATTAGTGGAGTTTTGAATGATCCTTCTTGTGACCAACCTTGACTCTTCTTGAATGCAATCATTTTTTAAACAATCAAACTTTGGAAGTTTAGATCGAGCACTTATCCCTTGAATGAATATTTCCCAAGATGTTGGAAGTCCATTGAGATCCTGCATGGTTAACTCCTTGCTATGAATTGTGTGACCTATGGTGGATAGTTGATCTCTTAACTCTGTTATTTTCATGAAATAAGATGTAATGGATTCTCCCTTGTTCATTTTCACATGAGGCAGTTGTTTCTTCAAAGTAAGGGCCTTGCTTGTGTTGTTTATTTTGTACATGCTCTCCAAGGTTGTGAACATGTGATATGTTGTATCTAATTTGGAGATGATTGGAACTATGTGATCCTTCACCGCATCCACTAACATCTTCATTGCTTTGTTGTTGTTTTTTGTCCATTAAAGTTTCTCATCGTCTTCATTAGGTACACGTATTTCCTTTTCCACAGATGCATTTAAATCATGTTCTCTGAGAGAAAGCATGATTCTAAATTTCCAAGATACAAAATTTGAAGCCCCTTCAAGTCAGTCCTCAAATCTAACTCCATTCACCATTTTGTTGAATATGAAATTCTAGAAAATTTAATGGTAGTGAGTTTATCTTTCCTTATAAATCTGATCGGATCTTACTTCGACTTGGCTCTGATACCATGTTAAATTATGATAAGATTTTATAATTTTAAAATTGTGTTAATAGTTTATGCAGAAGTATATGTTTATTAATACAACTCGAACTCTACACAGTTCGATAATCTCTTTATTACACTCACAATGATAAAACTGAGATATGTATCAATATCTTATTTACTATGAGTCAATATCGATCTACAATAATATCGATATCAATATTGATCTGATATTAATGATAACAATAATTTTCATTGTCAATCTGGAATAATATGACGTCGTTGATAATATATAACTTGTTGTACCTTGCTTTGCACTTATCAATTTATGTATTTAGCAAGATACAATTTCGGTCTCGACATATATAGGTTGTGAAGAGACATGTCTCCCGTGGAGACATGTTCTCATTAACCAAAACGATCGATGTTAAGTCTTTATCATTCATTAACAAATCGCTATGTTTGATGTGATATTAATATTGATTCATGTCATGATTAATAATTATAATATTAAACCTGATCATATATATGTGTGTGTGTGTGTATACATGATAATTAATTTACTAATTATTAATCATGCATAATGATAACCATAATCATAGAAAATAATCATATCAATATACAGAAAAGGGTAGGGATCAAATGCTCAAGGCCGATAGGCCACTTATAATTATAATATTCAACCTGATCATATATATATATATATATATATATATATATATATATATATGATAATTAATTTACTAATTATTAATCATGCTTAATGATAACCATAATCATAGCAAATAATCATATCAGTATACAGAAAAGGGTAGGGATCAAATGCTCAAGGCCGATAGGCCACTTATGCGTTTGATTTCATCAGTTAGGATAATCCAATCAAAGCTACAATTCTCTAACAACAAGAAGACAGACAAAATATTGGAAGTTTAATGGTTTTTGTTGTTGTTTGTTTGTTGTTGGAAGTTAAATAGTTTCTCAACAACATCCTTGGTAGATATAAGAGAAGTGGATAGTTGTAGGAAGGGGATTGGTTCTCGATTGAGTTGAAAGAAAACATTATTCGAAGGGAAAAGTTGTTTGCCAAGAAAGAAGGATATGCATGCTAGCAGTAAATATAGAGATTGATGTGTCAAATAGTTTTGTTATTTGTAAGTCTGTGTATTAGAGAATAAAAATATGATTCCTAAGGGGGAATCAAAACATTGTGCAATTCTGATCAATGTATCTTTGAAGATTCAACTGTAAATAAAATTAAGTTAACTTTATGAACTATCATATTCTTGTCTTTTTTGTGTATATTTCTGTCATTATATTTCCATGAAGATTGTCTCATATTGGTATCGGGTGCCATTATATTGACATCAGAACATTGAATTCATGTTTATTCTGTTGATCCATTGTAATACTTGTTGCATGCATTTGATCATATGTTAAATGTTTGAAAATTGTCATTTTCTAGGTAGTTTCCTGCCACTATTTTGGTAGGTAGCCTCTAGAATTTTTTTATTTTTTGAAGGCATAATATGTGTGACTATGGTGTGAACCATCAAATTGGTATCGGACAATTGTTGCATAGGATTGTTGCCATCATAAAGTTTCACATCTACCAAAGCCTTTTTATCTTGTTCATGAAGAAAGGGGACTCCAATATGAGGTTATTGAGGATGTTATTTCTCCTTTTGATAAGTTAGAAACCTCTTTGGGAAGGCTACTAAGGATAATGTTCCTCATGTTGAGTGTGTGTGAAGATATATACGAGTTGTGTTTATCATTTGGGTGGTGCTTCTTTGGTTGTTATTCTTGGCCCAAGTCCTATTGTGAATTGCTTTCTCCTTGTGGTTACTACTCTTATCAAATGGTTGGTGTTCTTGACCCAACCCCTAATGTTAGCTTTGATGCTCCTATGGTTACTACTTCTCAATTTGTAGTTGTTCCTGATCTGAATGTTAACAAAGAGGAGGAAGTCTATTATGTTGGGAGTTCTATTAGGGCATTATCATGTGGATATGGAGGATGCACATATTTACATTGATGTTCTTGAATCTATTCTTGTAAAATTGTCTACTTGGTTGAGGAGCTCACTTGTTGGGAGATTCTATGTCAATTGGCCCAATATTGATGTTGATGGGAAATAAAGCCTTCGAGTTCCCAAACTTCACATTAAGATTGAGGTATTAGCTATGTTGTATGTTTTTTTTCCCTTTTGTTTTCCTTCGAAGAGGATAGATTTAGGATTCCTCATTAAGGCCCCTAGTTCCTAGGTTCAAATTTGGTATCGTAGTTTCAACCCAATGCCAAAAATATTCAAGTTCCTATTTGAGTTCATCTACCAAGGTCACTCTTGGAAACTTAGGAACTAAAAGGTTTCATATTTATGACTAACTCTTTTGGACAATACTATTCTACTAATGAGATCACTAAATTTTTGAGGAGGTTGCTATTTGCTAGATTGTGTTCATGGACAAAAACCAGAAGCTCCCCATTCAAATTACCTTTTCTTCAAAATTTGGTACTTGGGGGCAACAGATAAATTATGAAGACTCCTCAGTGATCTTCATTGTTTTGGTATATTCAATCATGTCTCCACTACCTCCTTGAGGAAGAATAAATAACACTTTGTTTGGAAGAAGATTTACTAGATCCTAAGATGGATTCCCTTATTCCTTGTTAGGAGGTTCACGAGGTAGATATTAAAGGTAAATCTCAAATGGATTATTCAACAATGGACATAGTTAATGATTTGGGATTGGTAAATGGTTTTGTTAGTTATTAAATGACTCCTTGTTTCAAAAATGTTAATTCAAGGATAATAATCCTTGTTTTGAGATTATGCAACCTTATTTGGATCATTTTACCTTAACTTGGGAAGGTTGTTTAATCTTTGTAAATATTTATCCTTCAATTTGGACAAGGTTTGAGGTCCTTTTCAAACCCTACTTGATGCAGGAGCATCCAGGGTGTAAGAGCAATCTTGCATCACCCAAAAATATTTCTATTTTTGTATTCAATAAGGGCTATCTGTTGCAGAGCTGCTATTTATGGAAACTTGCTATTTTTAGTA
>MU226172.1:188774-203396 GCA_018584345.1 Thuja plicata
TTCAACTGGCATTCTTATATGACTAAGATGAACCTTCACCTAGAAAATTAGAACATTCTAAGTTCAAACGACCAACTTACTAAAAATAGTAAGTTTCCAAAAATAGCAGCTTTGTACAAAATAGCCCCTTATTGAATAGAAAAACACATATTTTTGGGTGATGCAAGATTGCCCTTACACCCAAGATGCTCCTGCATCATCAACAGTGGATATGGTACTCAAACAGATAATAATAGTCTCACCAGTTGAGGTTTGATAGCAATGACAAATTAACAATTGCTTGCATTCTCACTTTCCAACAAATGCAAGATGGGTCTTGACTACAATATGTCATGTTAGGTACCCATGTAGTCTATGCAAGTGCAAAATATATGCAATGCAATCTCTCATAAAGCGGAGAAAGAGGAAAAACCCTCTCCCCAAAAGAGAGATGAATACAAACAAGATGTGTGGAGGGATGGAGTAATCAAGACCCCCCCGATATGACTTACATCATGTATATACAATAGAGAAGTATGGGAAGGACAAAATTCCAAATGAGGAAAAATTCCCCCCCATAAGAAAGAAGTAGATGAAGAGAGACAAGGTACCCCCCGCCCCCCCCGCCCCCCTCAATGTAGAATGCCCATCACTGATAGCTACTCCAGGATGAATGTAGAAGCAAGTCCATGAACACTGAATAATGTTCCTCCCCATAGGAAGAAACAATGTCAAAGGTGTGAATGAGATGCCTCCCCAATCTATAGGAAGAAACCTCAAGAAGTATGATGTCTATGAAAAATTGCTCAATTGTCCCTGCATCAATACTGAAAGCTACCCCTTCCAACACTGCTGAAAAGAACAAGTCATGATCAATCAAGGATGGATGTAGAACATGTCCCAAAGAACCAAGTGTCTCCCTTAATGATAAAGAGACCTCCTACAACCGATGTATATAAGGATCCACAATCACATCAACCTTGAAAGATTGATCGTGTAGAGAATGGACAAGAGGGTCAACGTGTTCCCTCACAATATCTAAAGAAGGATCATCCTCATCAAAGAGAAGATGTATATCATCAATGATGTCCCCCATGTCTTCAATATAGGACTCCACAAACAAACTTGTAATGTTTTCCAAGTAGCCATCCCCTGATGTTGTAACTGGAAGACAAGGTGTACCCAACTGTACTAAATCACATGGACCTATCACTGTAGCAATGTATGCATGTGCAATATGCTGATGTTGTGACCTTATCCTTCGACTGTTTGGAGGAACCCCCACAAGTGAACTTGTTAAATCAAGAGTTTGTCTAACCCAATGAGGTGTAGTGGAAGAAGATGAAGAAGGAGTATCCTCAACCTTGAGTTTACCAAGCAAAGGTGTAATCCTACGTATCGATGTTGAGGTAGATGAACCATCTCAATCAATGTCACTGCTGTCACTATCAGTTTCCACTATTTCTGAAGTATGGAGAGGAGTAGAGGATAAGCTAGGTGAATTTTCCTCAAAGTGAACATTCCTCTCTATGACTATCTCATGAGTCTCAGCATCCATAAGTCTATATGTCTTAACACTTTAATCATATCCAATGAGAGTACAAGGGCCTTGGTGGAAGTGCCTTGCATTCCCGTGAAGATATGTTTGCCCATGCTAGACAACCAAATACCTAAAGTGTTTCACAACCATTTTTCTTCTACACCATGCCTCAAAAGGAGTCATTCCATTTAAGGCATTTTGAGGAGATCTATTGAGGATGTGATTGGCACAACTTAGAGCTTATATCACAAGTGATGGATCATGAGACTTGGCTTCAATCATGCAACTTGTCATTTCCTTAGGAGTTCTAATCTTCATTTATGCAACTCTTGTCTGTTGTGGACTAAATTCAAATGGATTCTGAAGATCAATACCCTCAAGTTCACAAAAGTCTCTAAATATTGAGATGACATATCCTCTTTCATGTCTATATGAAGAACCTTGATGGCTTTACTTAATTGCTTTTCAACATGAGACTTGAAGGTGATAAACTTATCAAACACTTCATTCTTGTGACCAAGAAAGTAGACCCATGTGTAGCATGAAAATTCATCAATAAAGGTGAGGAAATAGCGACCCTTGCTAACTGATGTCACTGGAAAGGGGCATGCAAGAACACTGTGAACCAACTCAAGAACAACTGATGCTCTCCAAGACTTTCCTTTGTCAAACTTCTCTTCAAGATGCACATCCATTGAACAAGTTGAACATTCACCCTTAGAAAAGTTGATTGTAGGTAGACCTTTGACTATATATTTTGAGCTAAGTTATTGAAGATAGCAGAATTCAAGATGTCCATACCACTCATACCATAATTTACTTTGTAATTGTGTATGTGTCAACAAGGCATGTGAAGGAGACTTAGGCACAAAGTGAGAGAAATAATAGAGCCTTGTGTCATAATTATCTTTACCCACTGCAAGCGATGAATCATCCTTAAGATTTTGCATCATTACTGAATCAGGGAGGAACTCAACTTTATTTCCACCTCCATAGTGAGTGATTTGGCAAATTGAAAGGAGATTGGTGCTAACATTAGGAACATGGAGAACATCCTTGAAAAAATCTCAACTTTTCCTTTCCCTTCAACTTCCACTTGTGTATCATCCCCTACAAAGATGTGAGGTACCTTAGATGGCTCCAATGAAGAAAATTGTCCCTTTGAAGCACCCATATGATGAGTGGCACCCAAGTAAAAAATCCATTCCTTCGAAGACCTTGTACTTGCCATAAATGCTTGCCCTTTTCCCTTTGAAGTGGAAGGAGACGAATCCATGGAAGTGTTTAGCAAATTGATTTTGTTCTTCTTGATTAATTTTTCCAACTCATCAATGGTGTAGGGGCACTCACCAAAAGAAAGGACAAGGAAGAATAACAAATCTTGTAGAACCTTTAGTTTTCTTTCTGAATATTGTGTTTGTGTATAATAAGTCCTAATCCATGTTGTGGCATGTCCTTGTTTGGAAATCTTATAAGCCAACTTGGTTATATAGCCAACTTAGGACATTTTTGTGTTATTTTTGGGTTTGTTTAGTTAGTTTTCATGTTAGTGTCGATATTCAAGCTTTGGATGGGTGTTGACATCTCCAAAAGTTTGATTTTTGTCTTTAGCATCTTTTCTTGATATTTTGAGAAGTTATTGTTCAACAAATTTTCTTATCTTTTTGCAAAAGGTTGGAAGTTGAAGAGTTTCTTGGTGAAAACTGATTGATCCTTAGGATTACAAGGTCCCTTGAAGGTAAGAATTTGAAGAGGTCGCGATAATATGGTAGAGAAGCTTTGAGTGACAATAAAAGAGAAGACAATTTTTGAAATATCACAGTTTTCTTGCACTTTTTTATAATAGAGGTCTCCCACGTGCATGCATGGATTGATCTTGAAGTAAAACCAATGTAATTTGATGGAAAATCTTGTAACCTTTCATTTTCATCCACTTTGAGCATCCAAAGTTCAATATTTTGTGAGAAAATCAAGCATTTGTGCAGACTAGTCCATTAAAGCAGGTTTGGCTACGGTTGTTTCTGAAATGGATGTAGTTTGAATTCCCACCATTGGTTTTCATCGGCCCTTGGTGGAATTCAAGATCTTCCAATGTATTTGAAGACTTTTCTTTGCATTTTTTTTCATGCAGGGAGGAATGAGAAAATTGATGCCCTAGGTGGACATCCTCATGTGGCCACCTAGAAATTATTGATTTTAGGTTCATAACTTTTAATGGGTATTGATCTGGAAGGTCTAGCTCTGGATTTAGATGTTTTTTGGGGTCCCAAACTCCTCCAAGTGTTGGTTTGGAGAAAAGTTAGAGGGAAAGGGTAGTTCCTTTGTTAAATGGACCTAATTAGCCCTTTGTAGGTCACTGCAATCCTGCAAGTTTAGATTACTTGGTGTTGGGTTTGAAATTTTTCCTTATGGGATCAATACGAGTTCCATAATGGGTATCTAAATATCTAGTTTTTTTATGAGGGTGTGTGGTGAGATGATGAACTAATTAGGAAAAACCATGTTCACAGGGCTACAAGGAATTTAGTGGATTTGTGAAGAAAGTTTGTCCCTGTACATTGGGAAAATAGAATGATCAATTGGATATGTTGGGTTACCCATGTTAAGATGTTTTCCAAGCCCTTGGAAGTTCCAATCACATTTAGTGGATTTGGGTGCTTAGGTCCAAGTACCTCCTTTTTGAAACACTTACATGCAAATGGGCATAAGGAGAGTTTGAGAATTAATGAGTGGTTTGATATAATCATATATGGTGTACAGAGTCCTTTGTTGAATCCCTAGAGTTGATTGTCCCTCTAGTGGTGTTCTATAGTATTGACTTTGCATCTTTTTTTGGTATCAGAGCCTTTGGCTACTTTTCTTGGAGAAGAAGCTTTGTTTATGTCAGATTTAGAATCCTCTATTTGTAGTTACAACATGGTGACTAATGTAGAGCTTGCTAAGAAGATGGAAGATCAACTAGAAGAGAACACAATGTTGAGAGAAAGATTGGAGCAGTTGGAACACAAGTTGGACCAAGTAGAAAAGATTTCAGAAAATAAAAAAGAAGACAGACAAGAAACAGATGAAGATGAAGAAGAGGAATCACCTAAAGAAGAACTGAATATACTTGAGGATCATAATTTTTTCTTGAAAGCTTTGGAAACTTTGGGAGGTAAGACAGTGGAGTTACCCATGTTTGATGGGAAAATAAATGGTGAGGTTGTGATAGACTGGATTGAAGCCTTGGAGAATCACTTTGAATGTGAGGGGATCACTGAAGCACAAAAGGTGAAGGTAGAAAATTCTAAGATGAAGGGAGCAATAGTAATTTGTTGGAGTTTCATCCAAGGGGAAATAGCAAAGGATGACAAGAAGAAGATCAGATCATGGAAGAGGATGGTTGCAATGGTGAAAGAGACATATATACCAAAAGACTATGAGGTACAATTACATCAAAGGAGGCAAAACCTAAGGCAGAGAGATGTGGACATCAACACCTACACTGAGGAATTTCAAAAATTGAGTCTTAGATTAAGAATCACATAACCTGGATGTGTCAAAGTAGCAAGGTACCTAAATGGTTTAAGAATGAATATTCAAGAGGAACTACACTTGTTGAGTCCTAATACGGTGTCAAGATGTTACCAATTAGCTTTGAAAGTGGAAAAAAAGTTTAAGAGGAGACGATCAAAATAACAGAGGCAGGGGCAGACAATCATTCAAAGGAAGAAGCCAGTTAAGGGGAAGAGGACCTAATTTCAACTCTCAATATGAAACTAGTCAAGAACCAAGTAGGACTGATAATTTTAGAGGGAATTTTAGAGGGAGAAGACCAGATTTTAGAGGATGGTCACAAGGAAGAGTTATTGGACCCATTAAATGCTTTAGTTACAATCAAGAAGGACAAATGGCTTACAAGTGCCCAAAGAAGATAGGGTCTATCGCTCAAGGAGAGAGGAGAACACATTTGGTCAAAGAATATGACTCTTAGAATAATCATGATTCCTATGGGTATCCAGAGAAAGGTGAAGCACTTATGTTGAGAAGAACACTCCTACAAGAACCAATCACCAAGGAACCACCTCAAAGAAAATCACTTTTTAGGAAAAATTGCAAAGTTCAGGGAAAGGTATGTAAAGTCCTAATTGATTTTGGTTCAACAAAGAATTTTATTTTTCTTGAAATGGTTGAGAAGTTGAAATTGAGAAGAGTTCCTCATCCTTGCCCTTAAAAAGTCTCATGGCTTAATAAAGGACAACAAACTCTTGTGGATGAGCAGTCATGGGTTGAATTTCAAATTGGAGCCTATAAAGATAGATTGCTAGATGATGTGGTGAAGATGGATGCATGCCACCTTCTTTTTGGAAGGCCATGGTAGTATGACTTAAAAGCCCAACATGATGCAGGTAATGTATAGTTAGAAAATGGAAGCACTTCCATTGTAGACTGGTTTAGCCTTCCGAGTAAGTGGTTTGGTGTCATGTCAAGTGCCTTGAATGGGTTCCTAACTTTGATTTGGCTTTATCCCCTTGTTTTGCCCCATTTCCACTTTTTCCACCCTATTTCTAGCACCCCATAGTGAAAAACTGGGACTTTGACCTCAGGGTCAAGGTCGACCTTTTTGGGTCAAGGTCAACCTTGACCTTGACCTAGGTCATAATTGACCTTTTCCAGGCCTGGGATTCAAATTTTAGAATTTCAGGGTTTCTGGATGTCAGTCTTTGGAAAAAGTTAATTCCCAATTCTGGGTCGGCTATTTCAGTCTTCGGGACAACAAATCTTAAATTATATTTAATATAGGTCCTCTTCTAGGGGCATGGGTCCAATTGGAATTTAATTCTCCTATGTCAGCCTCTCTAAAAGATTGTTCCCTAGTTTCATATAAAAAGAAGCTTTGTCCTCTCATTTTCTCTAAGCTAAGCATAATCAAGAATCATAAAAACTTTCAAGACTTGAAGAGTGAGATCCAAAGGTGAAGAAGCAAGATTTGAAGCAAGCCAAGTAGCCATTGAAGCATTCATCCATTCTCAAGAACTTCTCAAGCACTCATTTTCATTAAGGAGATCCATTAATGTCCATTGAAGGATTCAAGCTCCATGGAGCCCTCTTGTTGAATATTTCTCCATCCACATTCCTCCAAGCCTCTTCCAATTCAAGAACCCATTCAAGATTGGTGTTGAAGGTCTACAAGAAATTGATTGAAGACATCCTACATTCTACATTCTACATCCTTTTTGCAGAATACATACTTGTGGATTCATGGATTCGAATCAGCCACCAGGACTTCTACAAGTAAGGTGAATTTGTGCATTTACTTTGTTTTTAATTATGCAATTTCAATTATACTTTAAGGTTAATTCCAAAACTGGGGTTTGACCAAGGCAAACCCCTCCCCCCAACAAACAAACCATTTTTCTTGTAGGTACATGTTTGAAATAGCGGATCAGGACAGAGATTCATATACCCTTTTTGCCAAACTTTTGAGATCTGAAAATAGAATTTTAGTCTGAGAGTTTTTAGGTCGATTCTTCCCTAGGTCAGAATCAAAAATTCTAAGTCAATGGTGACATTGACTTGAGGGTACAAATTGGAACTGTGTTAGAATGGAAAAATATTTCTGGGTTTTGTTCGTCTCAACGTTTCTATTCTAGATCCGGTCTTAGATTTTCCAAAAACTTAACACAGGCTTCAGAAAATAGCATTCTTCAAATCTAAAATATTTCAAGGTTAGTGCATTCCTCCTATTCATTTCAATTAAGGTTATCAATATTTCTACATCTATTACACATTTAAATAAATAAACGGGTACTTAAGATCTTCCTTTTTGTCCTTATTTCCAAATGGTTGATTCATTTATGCATTGATCCTTCTATTTTGGATTAATCAATTTGGATCTTTCATTTGTACATCTAAGGATAGAAGGAGAGCATGTTATTTACCCCCTACATTTCAATAAACAAATCAAATCAATCAAATATTTTAAATTTAAGATAGGATAATAACAAACCCTAAAAATCAAACAACACAAAATATCTATTTTCTTATCTTACATTTTGGTGAACCCGCGATAGATAAATATTTCTTTTTTTGTGTTAGATTTACGCCTTTTATGTTAGATCTTGCATGCATATTAGATTAGCTTTCTTTTTTGTTCTTGCATTTACATTTCAAAAATTAACAATCAAAATCTTGTGTTTCCTAAATTAGTTCATTTGCATTGCATTGGTGTATGAGCTTTACCACTTCTAGTCCTACTTATAGTATCTCAGTTAGAAGAAGTCCTAGACTTATGAGTTCCTTTGATCCTGAGTCTTCCTGTCCTTTCCTTAGGATCTCGAATGACAATTTGATCACTCGTGATTCCAATCCTTCTATGGAGCATAACTCTTCTCACTCATCTCATGATGAGGATTATGCTTTAAAAGTTCCTCCTGAACAAGTGCAAAAACTTTCAACTGAACTTGATAAAATTGGAAATTGGCTTATTCAAGAAAACCATAATCAAGATTCTATCCAAGCTATAGAGGCTCTTAAGAAATTCCTTCGTGATAGTGATCAAGGTATTAATCTCTTGCGTGGTATCACTCATCTTGTGCAATTGAATGTTAAACCTTTAGCACAAGAGGCTCAAGATTTAGGATTTACTCCTCCTATCACTAGTGAGGGACCTTCTTATGTTCCTTTACCTAGCATTCCTTCTTATACTCCTCCTTTGATGACTACATCTCTCCCAATTTCTTCTATTCCTGTGAGTGTTCCACCAGTATCTCTACCTACCTCACAACCTTCATATCATAGTGTACCTTTTACTTATACTAATCCCCTTCCGACTGTGGTTCCAAATGTTCCACCTGTTGTGTCTTCCATTCTTGTCACTTCCTACACTTTTCCTAGTGTTCCCAATTTTTCTATTCCACCTATGTCTTCTAATGATTCCACAATTATTAGTTTGGCTCAGACTGTGTCATCTTTACAACAACAACTTGCATCTTTAACTCAATCCAAGTTTAGCATTCCTACATTTGACATGGGTAGTCCTTTATCCTAAGACATTATTTGTGCTACTATTCCTCAACAAGCCGATATGCATCATCTTGATAATTACAATGGTAAAAGCGATCTTGTTACTCATGTTAAAACATTTCAAATCCTTTGTAGTGATTATGCTCATAACCATAGGATTTTAGCTAAACTATTTGCTAGAACTTTTCATGATAAGGCTTTGCAATGGTATTGTTCTTTACCTCGTTATTCCATTGATTCTTTTCCTAAAATTTCTAATACCTTCATCCAACAATTTTAAAATAACATTCGTCCACAAGTTTCCTTAACTGATTTAATGCATTGTAAACAAAACACTAAGGAAAATTTGACTGATTTTATTGGTAGATTTAAGCATTTGTATGCTCAGATTTCTTATCTTGTTCCTGATATTGATATTCAACATATGTTTATTTCAAATTTACAAAAGGATATTAGAGATAAGATTTTGCTTACTGAATTTACCTCTTTTCAACAACTTTGTGCAACACTTCATCATTATCAATTATAAGTGATTCAATTTGAGAGAAACACTCCAATGGCTCCTGTTCCACTTGATAAGAGTGACACTGCTCCTAATCCTAATAAATTTTATAAACCTAACAACTACATCAAGATTAATAAACAAACGAATGTGGTTGCTGATCATGTTGTTGTTGCATCTCACAATGCCACTTCTGCATCTACTGCTTTCCGTATGAATCATACATTAACTCCTCTCTCTGAATCCTTACATTCTATTATGAGTAGGTTGTTAAGCTCTAATATGAATACCTTACCTCCTATTCAACCTCTGCTTCCTACTACCATAGCTTCAAAATCCTTTGATTCTAAAGTTTTTTGCCAATACAATCGCCATAATGGCCATGATACTGAAAAATGTTATTCTCTAAAGCATAAGGTTCAAGACTTAATTGATTCTAATGCTTTATCGGTTGATATTTTTGATGGTAATGGGAACGAATTTGTCTCTCCTCCTATTCAAAACCTTCAAATCTATATGAACCCTCTACCTACACATGATATTAATACCATCTTCTGTGGATATCATTTACGATTCGAAGATGGATGATCTTAATCACATTGTTAATCATGTGGAGAGCATTGTTGCATCTCAACCTATTGTTCAAGATCCTTCGCCTCCACCTCAAATTCAAGTTCCATCTAAAAAAATTAAGGATAAATGACCTCGGGAACTTTCAATTACCTTTGATGACTCTGAGACTATTAAGGCTCCTGATGGTTCCCTTTATAGGTATGCTAGGATTGCTAAGATACCTACATGTGGTTGTCTTGTTGATCCCACATCTTTAATAAATGTCATTACTAAGGAAAATCTTTTTATGAAAAATGTACAGCGTGATTGTTATGATCCATCGGATGCATGGATCCAAACTTGTAATGGTTTTCTCTATCCTTCACTTGGTTCTATTAACTTTCCTATTGAACTTTGTGGCAAGATTGTAGATACTACCTTCATTATCATCCATACATCTGATCAATTTCAAGTCAAATTTGGTTTGCCTTGGATAACTCATATGCATGCTATTTCTTCTCCTATTCATAAATGTCTTAAGCTCATTCATAATGGAGAAGTAAAAATGATTAATCATAGTTTGTATCAACCTTCTAGGCCTAGAGATTGTGCTACTCTTGATTTATTTTGGCCTTCATTACCTAATTCATGTCCTCTTAGCCCTGACAACCTTTTTCATTCATATCAAGCCTATAAACATTACAAGATAATCAAGTTAAGAATGCCCCAGATAGATCTTAACCGTGGTCTTTTTCCCACTCCTTCTATACCTCCTTTATCCATTATTTCTAACTCTATTACTCAACCTCCCAGTGTTGCTTCTCAGCCTACTGAGAATCTTACCAATCCTCCTACAGAACCTGTCAAGGAATCAATGGTTATTCCTCCTAGTTCTCCACATGTATCAAACAAAGAAAAATGTAATAAATCTACTAACAAACGTCATAAGAAGTGTAGAGATAATGCTAGGGCCCGTGCTTTTGTTCTTCAAAATTCTTTACCTTCTTTTGACCAACCTATGCCTAATGTGTTGGAAGAAGTCAATATTCACAAGGATGTTAAGATGAATGAGTATGATGATCATGATATTCACATCTTAGATCCCATTTTAATTAATCTCGATGAGGAGGATACTCTAGATGATCCTATTCATCTTAGTGATGAATATGAGACCATTGATCTTGATACTGACTTACCTCATATGCTTTCAACTCAATTGACAATTACACCTAGTATCGAGCAGCGTGATTCTCAAGAGGATCCTTGTTTGGAACTGGCTATTATTCCTATTGTATTGGATATAGTCCCTCTTGCAAGTTTTCCACCTTCCCTAAATGATATAAACTGAGATGGGGAGGGTAGGTGATGTTCTTGATTGTCTTATCCTTCATGGTAGCCCTTTTTTATGTTTGCATGTTGTACTGTGCTTCTCTCGTAATGTGTTTGCTAAATGTTTGTTAGACTCTTTCATACGACCCTTGTTACTTTGTTGGTGCAAGGTGATAAAGGAATCAAACCTGTTGTATAATTCCTCTATATGTATCTCTATTCTTCTATTTGTTGTTTTCATGTTATGTTGTAGTTGTGCTATTGTTCGTAAATGTTTTCCTTGCGTAGTCCACTTAGATCTGCGACATGTAGCACTGATTCTTTTTGGTCTCCATGTTGTGGTCCAAAATGACTCTTCTTTGTAACTCTTTAGTTTTCTTTCCTCCATTGTGATTGCAGTTCTACTTTCTTTGGGGAATGATGTTAATTTATTTGCAATAATATCGTATCTATATGTACATGTTATCTTATGATCATACTGACCCCACAGTAGGTAGATCCCTTCTGTGTTATTTGTATATTTATGTGATATTTCCCTTGATTTTTTTTTGTAACTGTTGGCTAACAGATTTGTTCTCCTTAAATCTTGATGTTTATCTTCTAACTCTCTGCCCTTGAAAACAAATCATTAAACAACAGTTGGGTAAGCATTTACTTTGCTTCCCTCTAAATTTTACAAAGGTACAGCTCCCTTCCAAAGATTTTCAATAAATGAATATTACAATCTAACACATAAGCTTTTAACTGAAAAGCAGGAAAAGATCTCTCAACTGTTCTTGGACAAATGAGGTAAAACAAAGGAAACTTGCTGAACTTAAAAGAAGAAACGGAAAACTATTTTGCAGAAGAAATTCAAACTAAATAATTGATCAAGAAATTCAACACGGCTAAGTACTTATCTACGAAAAACTGGAATTCAGAAATCTAAAACTAAATGACTGAAATGGAATCACGCATGCGTAAACTCGAAATATAACTCTCTCAAAGTAGAACATATATTTCATCATCTGATTCAAAGATCAAAATCGATTCATGCACAGGTATTCAAACATAACTGGCTCAAAGTACCGATATCATCAGTCACTTAGGCTATTATAAAACAGGAAAGAACTTTTACTACTATTCTAAATTCTATCATTTTCCCTCTATTCTATTCTATTCTATTCTAACCCTTTGCAAATTCTTAAGCTCCAGCTTAAATATTTTAACAGTCTGAGAAAGCCTCCCAAAAAACCCGGCTTCTCAGACACAATCAAAGCAAGAAACAGTTATCAGTTATAACCAAGTTCTCGGAAAAGATTTAAAGCAGGATAAATTAAGAAGCTAAAACTAAATCTGGTTCAGTCTTCCTGTGTATCTGCTGACGTGGCTGTCTTTACTAGCTTCCACGACTGGAAGACACAGAGCAGCTCCTGAGTAGGCAGGACGTGCAAATTTTTTAACGCAGCCAATTTGGCGTACGTAGCATTCTTCTCCCACCACATTTTCTAGATTTTCTCCACTTGTTTTGGTAATTGTCCCCTGTTCAAGATCAGCATAGCCTCAATGTTGGCGGTCTTGGTGAGGTCGTGAATCCTCAGAGCCTCACTCTCCTTGACAGCATTCATTTCATCAACGAAGGACTTGACCATTGCATCGACACCCTGATCTCCATCTTCCAGTTGCAAGATAACTGAAGGGTTCACTATTTTGATATCCTTCAAAGTATCAGAGTGAATTTCCTTCACTTCTTTCTCCATGGTTCACATCTGAGAGATGGCTGCTTCGAACAATGTATTCTTCCAGCCAAAGTTTTTCTTTAAAATGAACAGCATACACGGGTCAACTAACTTCATAGGGTTTTCAGTCAAAAACTATTTTACTCCATAGTCTGTAATTTCCTGCACTCGCTGTACAACCTCTGCACAATTTCCTGCCTCATTTTCCCATATTGGGATCAGAGTTTGAATTTCCCCCAGGAGTATTTCGCCATCCACGCGGGTGCTCATGAACTCCCTTATGAAAGCGCTTCCTTCTGCTATGATACTGTCTGTCCATGCCTTTATTACTTCTGTCCAGGTCCTCCCTTGCTGTACCTGCTTAACCAACCTTTGGCTTTCTGCCGAATTGGGGTCGAATCCTTGATGCGCCTGCGCCAAAGGTAGTGCACCATTTTCAGCCAACGAAGAGAGAAATTCTTCCATGGTTGAGATTATTTGATTCAATTCACGCTTCTCCCTGCCATCTTTCTGCGACTGTCCCAACATATGATCTGTGGAGAATTTGAAAATGTGATCGCGGGAGTCTCTGTTCAGCACCCCTAACTCCATCTTGGTTATCTCGTAATCCACGGGCTCAGGATCCTGCGTTTCTCTCGTAGGCTTTACAGCGGCAATTTCGGCAGTAATCTTCCCTATAGATGGGTCTGTTATTAACCTCGCGCCGCTCTTCATTCTTTTAGCTTTAGGAGTGTGTGCAGCATACCTCGTAACGATCTCTTTGACTGGCATAGACAGTGGTTTGAAACTTCTCCTCTTGCTAACCGATTCGGTGAGCTATGGTGGAATTGCACTGGACACAATTCGGTTGTCGGGAGTCTTTACAGGTGTGTCTATAACCTGGGATAGGTCTTGACAATGTGTGAGAACTTCCTGAACCTTCCTTTTGTGATTGGGGGTGAATGAGAGATCTTCATCATTGAGTTCAACAACATCATCCAAATAATCAGGTTCTTCTGAAGCCATCTGATTCTTCTTTTCCAACCTCGTCCTTGCCCTTGATCTTGGCGCGGTAGGGTGCTTCACTGAGGCTGCCTTCTCCTTCAATAATATTATTTCACCTGCATTTGATAACAAAGGAGAATCATTAGCAAGTCCTTGCTTTGCACTTTTAATAGGTGACCCAATATCAAGGCACGTATTTGTAAGGAGTTGAACTCCTTTCTTCCTCGCCATAATCCAGTTCTCAGTTTCTTCAAAAATGCTGCGGGCCCGGAGTCTGATATCACTGGACTCTTTTCTGTCCCAATCAATAATTGGGACAGCTTCTACTTCAGAAAAGGTGGCGGATGGACGAGGAACCTCTGAACTGTCCTCTTCTATATTTCTGACATCAAACTTCAATTGCAATAGCTTGACCTGAGATACAGTAATCCTGGTTCGATCCCGCTCCCAGATCATTTTCTCATGACCAAGATTCTCCCACAGATCCTCAAGATGATAACTTGGGGAAGGGCATTTGCTTAGCCCTAGGTTCTTCCTGGCAAAACCTTTGCTATCAAATCCTATCCTCGGTTCATAAAAGGGCATATGGAAGTTCAGTAAATTGCTCCCTACAACAGATGCGTCTAACATACTATTACAGACTAGATGGCCTAATTTCACTGGGAGCAAAGAGTTCCACTTGTCTTCCGGGAGAGCGGTTTTAATAACAATAAACAGTTGTCTACAAACTTCTGCCGGGACAAAAAAATCAAAAGCATACCTAGGCAGCTTCAAGGGTTCTTCTTCGAATCCACCTACCCAAATATAAGTGAAGCGGGGAAATTGAATGTAGAAGCTTCCAAATACCTTGACCAATTTTTGAGCATTGTCTGAAATCCTCTGGTTCGGCTTGCCCGCCAGTTCTTGGCGCAATTTTCCCCAGAACACATCATGTGCTGTCCTGTAATCCTCTAGAACTCTATCCTTTCTCAACAATGGGCAATACTCATAAATAAATAGGCTTTCATTCCAAG
>MU226172.1:233504-313633 GCA_018584345.1 Thuja plicata
GAATATATGCTTTTCCATCTTTTAGCTTGCTTTCAAACTAAAATCCTTCATGCTAGGTTGTATTCATCACTGATTTGTAGCATATTCTGAGGGCTAATATGTTATTAATTACACTCCTCCTAGTTAGCAGGAAATAAATCAGTTTTAGTGGGTTTCACATGCTTTTCTAACCCTTTTGGACTAATGCAATGAGTTATTGAGTGTTTGTCTTGTTTTCATCAGGTACCCAAATACACACTCATAGTCTTCATTTGGGGCATCTCGTAGTGGAAACATAATCAGTAGAGTTGTTTATGTTTATGTTAAAGTCATTGCTCCTTTTAAAGTGTTAGCAATGACTTTAACGTGGGGGCATACATTCTACTCACTTTTTGCACACACGCAAGTCCAAAATATTTTCAAAACTTAAAAATTTTTCCCTTTATGGATTAAAGACTAATCTTTAAAGCATGGATATTTTACATTTTAGGATCTCTTGATCCCTCTAGTTTAAATTTACGTGGGTCTCTTGATCCCTCCAGTTTCAAATAACAAAATTTTGATCCCTTAAGGTCAGAAGGTGTCCTTAAGAATGGATCTCCCTAATGGGTTGACTAGTGAGTAGCCACATTCACTAGGCGGTTCAACTCCATCTTTTCAATTGCACCTTTTCCTTGTGTGGTTCACAATGGGACATTAGTTCTCATTGGGTGAGGTAACCATACCCTCTCTCTCTTTCTCCTTAACTGGTGATGTCTCTCTTATCGTGATCCTAGGGTTGATAAAGACTTAAGTCCCTTGGGGGCTTCAAAATTTCTTTGTCCCTTTTTCCAATAAGATTATCTATTGCTATGATCTCCTTTACCAAGAGTTTGTATTGAGGCCATACTCTTGCTAAAGTAGGGGCTAAATGTATAGTCGGAAAATAGAAGCACTTCCATGGTAGACTGGTTTAGCCTTTTGAGTAAGTGGTTTGGGGTCATGTCAAGCGCCTTGAATGGGTTCCTGACTTTGATCTAGCTTTATCCCCCTGTTCTACCCCATTTCCACTTTTTCCAACCTATTTCTGGCACCCTAGACTGAAAAACTCAGACTTTGACCTCAGCGTCAAGGTCAACCTTTTTGGGTCAAGGTCGACCTCGACCTCGACCTAGGTCATAATCGACCTTTTCCATGCCTAAGATTCAAATTTTAGAATTTCAGGGTTTCCGGATGTCGGCCTTTGGAAAAAGTTAATTCCCGCTTCCGGGTCGACTGTTTCGGTCTTCAGGACAACAAATCTTAAATTATATTTAATGTAGTTCCTCTTCTAGGGGCATGGGTCCAATTGGAATTTAATTCTCCTATGTCAACCTCTCTAGAAGATTGAGCCCTAATTTCATATAAAAAGAAGCTTTCTCCTCTCATTTTCTCTAAGCTAAGCATAATCAAGAATCATAAAAACTTTCAAGACTTGAAGAGTAAGATCCAAAGGTGAAGAAGAAAGATTTAAAGTAAGCCAAGTAGCCATTGAAGCATTCATCCATTCTCAAGCACTTCTCAAGCACTCATTTTCATCAAGGAGATCCATTGGTGGCCATTGAAGGATTCAAGCTCCATGGAGCCCTCTTGTTGAAGATTTCTCCATCCACATTCCTCCAAGCCTCTTCCAATTCAAGAACCCATTCAAGATTGGTGTTGAAGGTCTACAAGAAATTGATTGAATAAATCCTACATTCTACATCTTTTTTGGAGCATACATACTTGTGGATTTACAATTTTGAATCTTCCACAAGGACTTCTACAAGCAAGGGGAATTTGTGCATTTACTTTTTTTTTACTTATGTAATTTCAATTATACTTTAAGGTTAATTCCAAAACTGGGGTTTGACCAAGGAAAACCCCTCCCCCCAAAAAAAAAACCATTTTTCTTACAAGTACAGGTTCGGAACAACGGATCAGGATAGAGACTCAGATACTCTTTTCGGCAAACCTTCGGGATGCGAAAACAAAATTTTAGTCTGAGACTTTTCAGGTCAATTCTGCCTAGGTCAGAATCAGAAATTCTAGGTCAATGGTGACATTGAATTGAGGGTACAAATCGGAATTGTGTTAGAACCAAAAAATATTTCTAGGTTTTGTTCGTCTTTGCGTTTCTATTCCAGATCTGGTCTCAGATTTTCCAGAATCTCAACACAGGCTTCGAAAAATGGCATTCTTCAGATCTGCAATATTTCAAGGTTAGTACATTCCTCCTATTCATTTCAATTAGGGTTATCAATCTTTCTACATCTATTGCACATTTGAATAAATAAATGGGTACTTAAGATCTTCCTTTTTGTCCTTATTTCCAAATGGTTGATTCATTTATGCATTGATCCTTCCATTTTGGATTATTCAATTTGGATCTTTCATTTGTACATCTAACGATAGAAGGAGAGCACGTTATTTACCCCCTACATTCAATAAAAAAATCAAATCAATCAAATATTTTAAATGTAAGATAGGATAATAACAAACCCTAAAAATCAAACAACAAAATATATCTATTTTCTTATCTTACAAGTAAAAACACCTATACCATAACTAAAGACGGTAAAGTGATTGAGTTGTTACCACTAGAAGAGACAAACCAAGAAGTGCCTAAAGGAAAAGAGGTCAAGATAATGATGATGGGTAGAATGAATTCTTGAAGGTAGTAGAAGGCGAGAATGACCCTTTCTTTGCACTCATACTTATGCTTAAAGACAAGGTGGAGTTTTTTCCAATGGAGATGAAAGAGACTAATGAATCTACAAAGACAGTTCTCTTTTGAAGGTAGAAAATGCAGAGAAGAAGAAACCAAAGCTGGAAGAAGATGTGGCCACCATTCTTGACAAGTATCAAGGTATAGTTGCAGGTGATATGGCGAGTCTACCACCAATGAGAGAGATAAGTCACTGTACAAGTCTCATAGCAGGATCAACATTACCTAACAAGGCAGCCTACAAACTAACACCACAACAAAATGAGGAGATGCAAAACAAATACAAGAGTTTCTTGAATTTGGTCTAATTGGCAAGATTCTAAGCCCATGTGTAGAGCTTGTTGTTTTGGCACCAAATAAGGAAGGAACTTGGAGGCTTTGCACTGACTCTAAAGCCCTCAACAAAATCACTATAAGGTATAGATTTCCAATGCCTAGAATAGAAGACTTACTTGATTAATTGGGGGGTGCTAGATATTTTCTAAAATTGATTTGAAGAGTGGGTATCATCAAATAAGGATTAGGCTAGGGGATGAATGGAAGACAACTTTTAAAACCAGTGAGGGGTTGTATGAGTAGAAAGTGATGCCTTTTGGGTTATCTAACACCCCAAGTACATTTATGAGGCTCATGAATGAGGTCCTTAAGGGTTTCATAGGGAAATTTGTCATAGTCTATCTAGATGACATTTTGATTTTCAATAGTACAAGAGAAGAACATTTGAAACACATAGATATGGTATTGAAGAGATTACATAAGGAGAAGTTGAAGATAAACATGGACAAGTGCACTTTCATGCAAGAGGAACTTACATATCTTGGATTTGTGATCTCCAAGGGTACTCTCAAGATGGATCAAGATAAGGTAAATGCAATTCTTTTATGGCCTACTCCTAGGACAATTTTTGCAGTCAGGAGCTTTCGTGGATTACCCACTTTTTATAGAAAGTTTATAAGGAGTTTTAGTATGATTTGTGTACCTATCCTAGATAATATCAAGGGGGGACAAAAATGTAAGTTTGTTTGGACAAAAGAATGTAATGAAGCCTTTGAACTCCTTAAGCAAAAGGTATCCCAATACCAGGTCCTAAAATTCCTTGATTTTAACAAAGTTTTCCAAATTGAGTGTGATACTAGCCTAGTTCCCATAGGAGGTGTCTTAAGTCAAGACGGTAGACCCATAACATTCTTTAGTGAAAATTTAAATGAATCCAAGAAGAGGTATGCATCATATGATCTAGAGATGTATGCATTGGTCCAATCCCTCAAGAAGTGGAGACACTATTTGTTACCCAAAGAATTCATTGTCTATACAAATAACCAGGCCTTCAGTTTCATCAATAGCCAAGACAAGTTGAGCCATGGGCACATGAAGTGGGTGGAAACCTTACAAGCCTACACCTTTTCTATCAATCACAAAAAGGGAGATGCAAACAAAGTTGCAGATGCACTAAGTAGGAGAGTGCTTACTATTTCATAAATTCAAATGAAGAGTGATGGGATTGATGTTTTGAAGGACATGTATGCAACATATGCAGACTTTGGGGAAGTATATCAGGTATGCCTTGATTTGAATACAAGGACTTCTCTTTAAGGGAGGACAACTATGCATCCCAAAGTGTTCCATGAGAACCAATATCATTCAAGAAAAGCACATTGGTGCTATGTTTGGTCATTTTGGACTAGATAAGACATTGGAGCTAGTGATAAGACACTACTTTTGGCCAATAGGAGATTTGTTGAGACATGTTCTATTTGTCAGAAAGCCAAAGGAAGAAGTACAAATGCAGGTTTATACCAGTCTTTACCCATTCCATCAAGACCATGAGAGAATGTAAGTATGGATTTTTTCATGGGATTGCCCAAGACCCAAAGGGAATTTGATAGTGTTTTTGTGTGTGGGTAGGTTTAGTAAAATGGCACATTTCTTACCATGTAAGTCCACTAGTGATGCATCCTACAAATTGCAAATATTTTCTTCAAGGAGATAGTAAGAATCAATGAACTTCCTTTAAATATTGTGTCAGATAGAGATGTTAAGTTTGTTGGTCATTTTTGGAGGACTTTGTTGAAGAAACTAGGGAGAAACCTGTCATTTTCATCAGCCTATCATCCACAAATGGATGGGAAAACAAAAGTTGTTAATAGGTCATTAGGGAATCTCCTAAGGTTCCTCACAAGACAACATGGAGAGAAATGGGATTCAACAAGGGGAGTACTTGAATTAAGAAAACCTCCTAATTCTGAACCAATTAGTGCAGAGGGAGAACACTTTGTTGTAGCTATTAAGGAGGTTCATGATCAAGTGAAGTCTCAACTACAAAAGACTACACAAAGATACAAACACCAAGCATATCAAAAGAGGAGGGAAGTTATATTTGAAGTAGGAGAGCTAGTTTGGGCATTCCTCAAGAAGGAGAGGCTACCAAAGGTCAAGCACACTAAGCTCTTACCCAAGAAGGTAGGACCATGTGAAGTTTTGGAAAAGTAAGGGCAGAATGCATACACGATCAAGTTACTAGCAAACCTTGGTATCTCATCCATTTTCAATGTATGTGATTTGACATCATATAAAGGAGAAGCTACTACAATTGATGTACAACAAGAAGAAGTGGTAGAATATCTTAAGACTTTCCCTAAAGAAGTACCACCACAACTTGAGAAGGTGTTAGACACTAGAGTCAAGAAGACCAGAAGGAGATAATACAAAGAGTACTTAGTTAAATACAAAGGACAACTTGAATCAGAGGCAATATGGATTGATGAACACCCGATTTCTAATCAGAGCTCTTCACTTCAACAACTCATCTCAAGTGGACTTGAGATTTCTTCATCAGGGGAGTATGGTGCAGGAGCACTCACCAAAACAAAGGACAAGGAAGAATAAAAAATCTTGTGGAACCTTTAAGTTTCTTTCTGAATGTTGTGTTTGTGTGTATTAAGTCCTAATCCATGTTGTGGCATGTCCTTATTTGGCAATCTTATAAGCCAACTTGGTTACATAGCCAATTTAAGACATTTTTGTGTTAGTTTTGTGTTTTTCTAGTTAGTTTTTGTGTTAGTGTCAACAATCAAGCTTTGGATGGGTGTTGACATCTCCAAAAGTTTGATTTTTGCCTTTAGCATCTTTTCTTGCTATTTCGAGAAGTTATTGTTCAACAACTTTTCTTGTCTTTTTGGAAAAGGTTGTAAGTCGAAGAGTTTCTTGGTTAAAACTAATGGATCCTTGGGATTTCAAGGTCCCTTGAAGGTAAGAAGTTAAAGAGGTGAGGATAGTATGGTAGAGAATCTTTGAGTGACTGTAAAAGAGAAGGCAATTTCTAAAATATCATAGTTTTCCTGCACTTTTTGATAACAGAGGTCTCCCACATGCATGCATGGATTGATCTTGAAGTAAAACCATTGTAATTTGATAGAAAATATTGTTACCTTTCATTTTCATCCACTCTAAGCATCTGGAGCTCAATATTTTGTGAGAAAATCAAGTTTTTGTGCAGACTGGTCCGTTAAAGCAAGTTTAGCTAGGGTTGTTTTTGAAATGGATGCAGTTTGAATTCCCACCGTTGGTTTTCATCGGCCCTTGGTGGAATTTTAAGCTCTTCCAATGTATTTGAAGACTTTTCTTTCCATTTTTGTTTTCATGCAGGGAGGAGTGAGAAAATCAATGCCCTAGGTGGACATCCTCATGTGACCACCTAGAAATTACTGGTTTTAGGTTCATAACTTTTAATGGGTATCGAGCTAGAAGGTCTAGCTCTAGATTTAGATTTTTTGGGGGTCCCCCAACTCCTCCAAGTGTTGGTTTGTATCAAAGTTAGAGGGAAAGGGTAGTTCCTTTGTTAAATGGACCTAATTATCCCTTTGTAGGTCACTGCAATCCTGCAAGTTTAGATGTCTTAGTGTTGGGTTTGAAATGTTTCCTTGTGGGATCAATAGGAGTTCCATAATGGGTATCTAAATATCTATTTTTTTATGAGGGTGTGTAGTGAAATGATGAACTAATTAGGGAAAATTGTGTTCACAGGGCTACAAGGAATTTAGTGGATTTGTGAAGCGTGTCTATCCCAATACATTGGGAAAATAGAATGAATGGATTGGATATGTTTTGTTACCCATGCTAAGATGTTTTCCAAGCCCTTAGAAGTTCCACTCACATTTAGTGGATTTGGGTGCTTAAGTCCAAGTACCTCCTTTTTGGAACACTTACATGCAAATGTGCATAAGAAGAGTTTGAGAATTAATCACTGGTTTAATAGAATCCTATATGGTGTACATAGTCCTTTGTCAAAGCCCTAGAGTTGATTGTCGCTCTAGTGGTGTTCTAGAGTATTGACTCTGCATCAATCATTTCTCTTAGTCTTGCAATGATGCTCATCATGATTTGGTTTCTTGCAATATGCACAAAATAGTCTATCCTTCTTGTTGTTGTTTCCCTCCTTGTTGGAAAATGAATTATCTTGCTGTGAGGAGGAAGATTGTTGTGTCTCTGATTGTGATTTTGGGTTCCACTGCTTTTTCTTATTGTTGAAACTTTTCCCACCTTGATTTATTTGGTTCTCATTATTAGCCACCAATGTCATAGTCTTTGAGGACTTGAGAATACCCATATCCATCAATTTTGAGTGTTCCAACATCAACATTTCTGCAAATACATCAAATGAAGGCCTAGTGAAGGCACTTCCCATGGTCAACTTGTGAGTATTGTAACTCGGCACAAAACCTTTATATTCTGAAGGAAGCCTCTTCAAGATGTGATGAATCAACCTATCACCCTTCATGGGATTACCACAATCCTTAAGTAGTGCTCTCAACTCATTGGCTTTGTTGACATAGCCTTGAATTGTGTCAAAATTCCTAGGATCCAAGAGAAGAAGATCATCCTCAATTGAGAATACCTTTTCCTCATCCACTTTACCATACAACTCTTCAAGTTTTTTCCAAGCATCCTTGGCATCCTTAAAGCTTAAAATATGGAAGAAGAGATCTTTATGAACACAACCCCTTATAATTCCTAAAGGCATGTTGTCTTTAATTTTCCATTCAGAATTTGTATTAGAATCAGTAGGTTCTATAATTGTACCATCTACAAAGAGATTTAAACCTTTTTCCATTAATTTACACCATACTATATCTTTCCATGTGGCATAGTTATGTGAAGTTAACAATGGACACTAAGGTGAACCCATGATTTAAAAATGAAAGAGCACAAGAGAGAAAGAGACACAAGCACACAAGACACCTCCCCCCCAAAAAAAAAAAAATTCACTCAATCAAAGAACCCCCCCAAAAATGATGTTTTTGGCAATTTATATATAGTGGGTGTATAATTGTCACTTGCAAAAATGGGCCAATGCGGACTTCTAATTTTGATGCTTACAATCACCTCAATAAGGCCAAAAGAGACTCAAATCAATATTGCTAAGGATCAAACAAATATCCTAGCATTATAATGATCATACAATGGCCATAAAGGACTTAGATCTGAAAGTGACATTTTTGCCCAAATAAGGCTACAATCTGATAGCAGATATGAAAATTAGATAAAATATTATGCACTTAAAAAAAATAGAACTTGAAAATGTGTCTATATGAGCCCGAACGAAGCCTCTGAAGTTGCAAAACTGACGATTGGACAAGTACAGTCACCAAAAATGCATTTTTTACAAAATCTGTGCACCAAAACTAGAAACTAGCTACACCAATGAAATGCTCAGGAGATTCTACCCAACATTAAAAAGAAATTATTGTGAAAAAGAACTAAAAATTAGCAAGTTATGGTCTCCCAAAGTCTGACTGCAAATCTGAAACTACACATGGCGACGGGGTAGAAAATTCAAACTCTACTAACGTCACTCAAACTATGAGATTAAATTTGACAATCAAAAGGTCGTCACAGCAATGTAAAATTGCCTATTTTTTATGGTCAAATGGACGTCAATTGTAACATCAAAATATGATGACACATTCACTGGGATAAATTTGACAGCTAAATACCTGTCAAAGCAAAAAGGAAAACAACACCCAATGAAGGCTATATGTGTGTCAATTTTAACAAAACAAAACCTCAGCGAAACCAAAAAATTAAAAATACCAGTCTGCATGTAGAAGCGGTCACATGTCGTGTCCTGGTTGGATGTTGACGTGGCTGGGTGGGGCCTGTGTTGATCGTGCGTGGCAGGGTGTTCCCCTGGACAGTAGTAGCTCGACAAGCTCAGATGGGAGGGAGGTGACATGCGGTGGTTCAGTGGAATAATAATCCCACATGCATCGTGCTTAAGGGTTTACAAACCTTTATTAACAAATGTCCGTCGAGTATGGGCAAAGCAACAAACATTGTTATCTCCGACACAAACTGTAATGTTTGAGTTGAAGGCTTGGTTGACCACATGGACTGGGACATGATCGCTCGGTCTGCGGGGATTGAAAAGATTCTCTGTGCTCGAATCTGACACCTGCAGTTGTTAACTGACAAAATATAGGGGCCCTGCCCCGAAGTTTTGCACCAAAAATTTGCTAGAGTAATATGCACCTAGAAATACTCCACGTAATATGGAATTCTCCTACGTGCTAAAATGAAATGCAAACTCCTATGTGTCTATATGACAACTAATATGCAAATGCATTATCCTAAGTAAACTTAAGTAAAGTGTAATTAGAACAATTAATTACACCAACAATCTTAATAAAAAATAATATCAATCCCACAATATCTACAATTAGGAACACAAGAACAACACAAGATAAGAAATAATACCAATCCCACAATATCTACAATTACATAAAATTATCTTACAAACTTTGTAGCCACCAACTTATTCAAAGCACATTTTTTTGCTTATCTTTGTACGCACCAACCCACTAGAGACACCAATCTACACCAATCCCCAATATTGGGTACCCATTCAACAAGAGACACCAATCTCTTTTAGAGAGAGGCATTGTTGCCCTAATTTTGAAAGGGGCCAAAATGTTAAAATTCTAAGACTTACCTTTTTGTGCATGGAAATGTGTTAAAATCCTAACTGTGAGACTTTTCAAACCCCAAACCTTAACTTTTACATGTTTGGAGTCCCCAACCTTAATTTTTCACTCTTTAGCTCCAAACACTAACTTTTAAGTACTTTTAACCTCAAACTCCAACTTTTACGAGAATTTTTCAAGTCATTAAATTTTGCACTTTTCTAACCCTAAACTCAAATTCTCACGTCTTTTTGGTCAAAATCTTAACTTTCATATCTTTTTGGTCAAAACCTTAACTTTTACATATTTCGAACCGGGAAGCCGAACTTTTGCAGCCATGTTTGCAAATTCTTAACTTTTCATTTTGAAAACCCTATTTTAGAAGTTTATAACCGTCTTCTGGCAACTTTCAAGAAAATGCAGTGGTTGGCGTAAATAAAAGATTCAATAATCTCTGCTCAGTTGGACACGCTTGCAATATATGGAAGGATAAACATGAATGTAAAATATGTCATCATAAACAATGTGCATGGATTGTTTGACATAATGCCTCGAATAGATGGTCATCACAAGAGCTGAAATGATTCTAGACCATGCATAGAAAACAGATTTTGAAAGAGAGCTATGAAAAACTATGAATACATGAAGTCATCGAGCATACCTTAACATTTTAAGCTCTGTTTATGTTTTATTCAACGGAAGAGGGCAGTACAGACTGCAGTTACATAAACTGAATTACATTCAAAGTTGAATGGTAAGCATTTATGTTTGACCGTGGTGCCTGTAGAGGCTATCTTAAAGACACCTAAAATTTATTGTCAAAATACTATTAAAACCTATGGTGGCTGTGTGAACATGTTATCCTGATGCATATAGATGGAAATTAATCATTTCTTTAGAATCTTTCACACAAACGTATTTGGCAGGTATAAGTATGAACTTCATAACCTTCGCTAGCACCTTCCTTGAATGGCAAAATGGTGATTTCATAATAAAATTTTATTCTAGACAAATATCATTTCATGCGATGCAATGATTTTGGTTTCACAGTTAGTGAAGTTGGTAAAAAGGCTTTAGAAACTTTCAAGAAAAGACAAATGACAGATTTTCAAAGGTAAAAGTTTGCACAATGTGGAATCCAAAACAATGGCCCCAAACTGTTTGATAGAGTGCTTCTCTCCCCTGGCAATGTTATTTCAATCAATTGGATGAAACAAATCCATCCTGACAGCTTTTTCCAAATTCCTCACCGGCTACACATAGGTTTCCAAATATATAAAAAGATGGGATTTGTTGGAAAAACTTTAACAAATTTCAAGCTAATGAAATTGGCGGGTGTAAAGCCAAATTCCACAACATTCGCTAACATTCCTTCTGCCTGTGCCAAAATGGCAACCTTGAACGTGGTATGAACATCCATCAAAGTCCATCGATGGGTGGATTTTTGTCAGATATTATCATTGGAAATGGTCTTGTGGACATGCGTGCAAAATATGAAACATGGACAATGGTTGAAGTGTTTGACAGAGTGACATAGAGAGATTTCATCTCAAGGAACAAAATGAAATGATAGCAAGAATTGCAGAAAATAGATCTGTTGGTAATGCTTAAAGAACTCCTAAGCATATATGACTTGCATGTGTATTGCTGTCATCCTCACCGCTTGTGGAAGCTTTGAATCAAGTGGCATGCATGAAAAGAGTGAAACATAGAAAACACATCTGAACTGTTTGACAAAATGCTTTCCCGGAACACAATGATTGCAAGCTTGCAGCGAATGGATTTGTTGCAAAGACTGATGAAACTTTCAAATAAATGCAATTGGTTGGCACGAAGCCAAGTTCTTTGTAAAAATCCTCCTTGCCTGCACTACTATGAGAGCTTTGGAATCGGCTACGAACATCCATCAAAGCATATTCACACGCAGATTTTTGTGAAACAATTACAATTGGAAGGCTCTGCTCGACATACATTCCAAATGTGGAAACATACACAAATAGCTAGATTTAGTGATAGAAGGCCTTGAAGAAATGTGATCTCATACTATATCACAGTTATGAGATGTGAACGCAATCGGCTATTGTGAGCATTATGACATTCTCTACCATAATTGAAGTTCTCATGCATGGGTTACGTGATGTGACACAAGAAATAGTGTTTGGTTTGTTCTCAAAGTCTTTGACCTCTCCAGATAATGAAGGAGAATGGTTTTCAATAAATGAGGGTTTGGTACAATGTTAAGGTGAATGAATACAAAAGTCCCTATGATATGAGTGCAGTGGAAGAATGTGCCTACCTCCATCATGTTCATACATTAAATCATCTACTTTTGAAAAAGATATGTCAATGAAGGGATTTTGAAAGATACATGGTGATTTTTACATATTATTTGACTTAATGCCTCTAAGCTCACAGTTAGAGAAAAATCAACTTTGCTCACATGATGCACGTTATGTGTTTGACAATATACCTCTTAGAAGTGTGTTTTTTCTTGGAATGGAATGATTGCATATTGTTCTTGGAATGAGGACTTTAATGAAGCAATGGTACTTTTTAGTTAATGCAACTTGTAGGGATTAAAATCATTTAAGTTTCCATTTTTAGCATTCATCCAACTTTTGCCCATTTGGGTTTCTTGGGAAAGGTATGGAGATATTCAATTAGGGTTTCAAGAATATGAAAGGTCATGGGAACTGAATGAGGAGTTTTGAAGAAATGGACATTACATATATTAGAAAGTCAAAGAGTATCAACTATGTCAGATTTGATAGAATTTGAAATGAAAAGTGAAGTATACACAAATTTCTGTTATGCTACAAAGAGGAAAAGTTCAAACAATGGTTTGTTCCAAGCTCTTCAAAAAGTATCAAATGTAGAGTAGGTGAAGATGGAAAACAACCTCAACATGGTGAATAGCTCGGTCTTCTTCCAAAATCAAAACTTTCATGTTGCCTATTTGTAAAAGTGACTTATGTCACTTACTGTAATGAAAATTAGCTTTTAGGCTCTATCATTGTAAAAGTTAGGATTTTGACTTTAATTTTGTAAAAGTTAGAGTTGGTTGTAAACACATGAATAACTTCTATGCTCTAACTTAGTTAGTTATTAACCCGAAAGTACTTAGTTATCAAAGGAACCTATAAATACAAGGCAATTTGTAATGTAAAGGAGACTTTAACAAGGGGAAAACTCTCGAGAATTTTGTAGAGAAACTTTTGAGAATTTTAATGTTCACACTTTGTACCTAAAGGCTTTTGAACTTGTACATTTTCAAAAGGATACTGATGAATGCATTTGATTCGTGTGTCTTAAATGTATTTCTCAGTTATTATTAGTGGTTTCTCGTATGTTGATTGGTAGTCCCTTTGTGTACTTATGTGATCTACTATTCTTCAGTATAAATGATACATGTAAAAGATGAAGCATGTTCACACCCTAGTATCTTGGTTAGAAAGTGTTGAGGCTACATGTTTCCTTGTATGTGGAAATATGTTTCCTTTCTTTCAACATTTTGCATATCCAACTCAATCTTCTTCTTAAACCCCTTTGTAGTTATTATCGATCATGGTGGCTTACTTGGTATTAGTATGTTTACTAGTAAGGTTCTTGTTATCCTTTCTTTAGCTTTATCTTTCTTCCTTTATGAACCTTCAGGTGAAAAGTACACAAAAATACTAAATACCCTCGTCATACGAGGGAGCTTCCCCTCTCAAACACATAGGAAGATTGCAACTTGATTGTGATGTGATTGTAATCTCCCCAACTGTTGGCATGATTGTCACTGCTCATGGGGAAAACAAGTCATTTTTTAAGAAGCACTCGCAGTGACAAATCTATTTACCAAGAAGCATCAAATTCTAGCATAACACAAATTTCATCCTCTTAACATTGTTTTTTCAAAGAATGAGAGTCTACTTTATAACGTTTGCTATAAATCTTCTCTAAGGTCCACTCCAAATCTTATACAGATTAGCTCCAAATATCTACTTAAGATTTCTCTTAAGTCTCCTCCAAATATGCTCTTAAGTATGTTCCAAATCTATTACAAATCACCTCTAATAGTCTACTATAAAAATCTCTCAAAGGTTTACTATGAATCTTCCTTTAAAGGTTTGTCTTACATTGCCCTAAATCACATTAAAGGTCTGCTACAAATCTGCCTTTAATCACCTTGAAGATCTATCTTACATCTATTGTTAGATCTGCTCTAAATCTGCTATAAATCACCTCCAAAAATTTGCTATAAATATCCTTGAAAGGTTTGTTATAAATCTCCTCAAAAAGTTTGCTATAAATATCCTTGAAAGGTATGTTATAAATCTCCTCAAAAAGTTTGCTATAAATATCCTTGAAAGGTCTATTATAAATCTCCTCAAAAAGTTTGCTATAAATATCCTTGAAAGGTCTTCTATAAATCTGTTGATGGAGAATATATTTATACTTCAAAAATGAAAGATATTTCATTAATTGGTTGATATATTTGCCTGAAATTCATCTATTATTTATATCTTAATCGTGCCTTTTTACCCAAGAGTTCGGCATCATTATGAAAATAATAATGTTAATTTAAGTTCACTAAGGAGGTTGGACAACTTTTGCTCATAAATAAATTTATTTTAATTATTAATACATAGGTCAAGCAACCCTTATAATTCAAGTATTTTTTGATTAAAGCGTCTTCGACATGAACGATAAATCGTCTTAACATTAATTCCCCTTTGATATCACTGACAACAATATTTCAAATATTTTCTACTTTAGTTATAAAAATTAATTAGGCAACTTGTAAGAATATAATCAAATAATCCAATAGTATTTTCATTCAATGAGGGGAAAGGAATTTTCATGCAATTTTATATCAACATGTGTTGAGGTTTGGGGGAAAGTATTCCCACCATGTTTTGTCCTCCATCGCTTATATTACTCATGGGATCAGTTTCATTCAGTCATGATATTAATACTATGTGTACGTCGTGTCTTACTTTTATATTTTAATATATTACACACCTAGTGTGTTTTATCCAAACAAAAACTATATATGATTCTCATGTAAAGGAACTCCAAAATCAACCACTATATTTTTTATCTTTTTTTTTAATAATTTAGTAAAGTGTGTTTGTAGGGTTCCTCAAGAAATAGAACAATAGTATGTAAAGATAGGATAAGAAGTCATAATATAACAACCTTATAATAAAGATATATGATCAATACATAAGGACAAAATGTTGCATTTCCCTAGGAGCGAGGCTAACACCAACCCATCCTATCACAACAAAAAAATGTTGCACTAGTAGCCACACCATAGGGGAGCAACAAAAATGTACTAAGAAAACCAAATTCAATGCAACATTACACCCAAACACCAACTATGATACGTGTCTAAGACAAAAAAGACAAGAAAAATACACCCTATGGTAGAATAAGTAGACTCCCAACCTTTGCATTTTAGAAGAGTTACTATCCTCACCCTCAACAATCTCCTATGCTACACAAACTATTATGTTCGCCAACACACTTTGAGTTACATAGGCACAAACATATCTAACATTGAGAAACCACCACCATGTCAAGCACTTCCTTTTGCCTCTATGATCTATGAAGACTACACAAGAACTAAAATGGTGTCCTCATTTAAAACCTACTAACGTTTCTTGGAGTGCATTTCTATTAGTTCCTCCAAAACTTTCTAACATCATTGTAGTAGACCCTAAGAAGATGCAACTCCCATTATACTCAATTTCTCACCTATCTATAGCATTGTAAATTGTATGTGCATATAATTTTTTGCTCAACTAGGCCTCACTTTAGAATTATTGGGCTCCTATACTTGATCATGATTGATCCTACTTATTATGGTTCAAATTTTGGCTTCACCTCTACATTTAGGACCTCAGGGAAGCCTAGTGCCAACACTTGAGGCAGAAATTCAAACCCTCTAATGATTAGCTTGCAAGAGCAGGAAAATTTATCCTGTGTCGACTTGCTTTGAAATTGTAAACCTGAAATGCTATTGAAAGGCATAAAATAAAGTTTCCCCTTCCCTCCTTCCTCCATATTTGATCATCACTTGATTACATTTATCAATTCAATCAAGAACTCAAGCTCTCAAGAATTCAAGTCCTCAAGAGAAAGTGATCAAGCATCCTTTGAAGGCATTGAAGATGAGGAGTAATTTTTAGATCTATGCATTCATGATGGCATCCATGATCAACTATCCTACAATAAACTTTACACAGTCAACATCAACATCTTCATGAGGAATCCAACACAAAGACGGGCTATGAAGATATAAATAGTCGATTTTCAAATCTAGGCCCTGCTACATATCAACACACTTGAATTTCTATTTCAATTCAGGGTTAATTCGTAAACTAAGGTGTGACTGCGGCAAATCCTCATCAACCTAACAAGTTTGATCTTTCTGTGTGCAGGTGGTAGGTTACATAGGCATGGATTCATATTTGGATTCGAACTAAGCATCAAAAAACCTATACAACCTCATTTTGCAAATCTGAAAAAGGTGAGACATTGCTGCCTCGACCGACATAGTCCAAGCAATAGATGATTCGTTCACCAACATATCTTATATTTTTTCCCATATATCAACAAGTTCCTCTTTGTCCATATTCTCCAAATCTAATTTTGGTTCTACTGTATATTGCTAAAAACTATTATTTTCTAAGTTTTTCCATAGCTTTTAATATTTATCTTTCATCATTGTAAATTCATCAACTCTCAGTAAAGGACCACTAAATTCACTATGTGCCCAAATATTTTGAGCGCCTAAGTGGAGCATTCTCCTTCCAATATGAGTGGAAATGGACCTAGCATTTTCCAACCCTAGTGAACCTAATACATCCTACAAGTCTCTTGATTCTAATTTGGATGTCTAGATCTGATTTGTATGCAGTTTACTAAATTATATTTGCATGACATTGGTACATTTCCTGCATTTAGAGATCTAGTTATTAATGCTATGTTCAAATGATCAATTTATTAAGAATTTGCATCTCTTTCTTATATACCTTTGTGCATAAGTTTTATGACCTTGAATCCTACATATAATATCCCCATGAGAAGAATTTCCAAGCTTATGGCTTCCCAAAGTTCAAATACTAAGGGTGTAGAGCCCAAGTCAACTAGCATTTTTTATGGGAATTTAGGTAAAACCTCTATGCCTACACATGAATACCTAACATTGTGGAGGACCATTCTTCTCACAATTCTCATGGTGATGATGACACCTTGACACGAGTATCCCCTAACCAATTGAGAAATCTTGTCAATGACTTGAAAAAGATTGACAATGAATGGGTCAAGAATACTCACATAGTGAGACAATCCCCTTGATTGAAGGATTGAAGAGAATGATTCAAAATAATGAACATGGTTTGGATGTGTTGCATGGATTTTCTCCTATTGTTAACAATAATAGCATGTTTGTCAAAATTTGTGCCAAAGCTCTTAACTTCTCTAATCCTACCAATCATATTGGTAACTCTATTCTTATACCAACATTATTACCTAATGTGCCTACTTATATAGTACCATTCATAGCTACATCTACACAAAAATTAATCCTACACATGTTAGTCTTCAAGGAATCTCTATCAATAAAAATTATTATATCTCCTTCCATGGGTGTTTCTTATATTTCCCAACCATCTCCTTTATCCACGTACCAAAATCTCCCACTTTTGTATTCCAATGATCCATCCATTTCTCACAATATTATAGCTCCTTCAAAATCAAATATGTCCAATTCCAACCTATGCACTGAAGCAACCATGAATAACCTAACTCAAATTATCTCATCTTTGCAACAACAATTGGCTTCCATAGCTCAATCCAAATTCAACATTCCAACTTGTGATATTGCAAGACCACTTTCTTCAGACATTACCCATGTCATTATCCCTCAACACATGGAAATTCCTCAGCTGGAGACATACAATGGAAAAGGTGATCCCTTGACTAATGTAAAAACATTCCAAACCTTGTGTAGTGAACTCTCAAATGATCATATTTTTACAATGGTATTGTTCTTTGCCTCTTTATTCCATTGCAATAAAGCCTTGAAATGATATTGTTCTTTGCATATTTATTCCATTAACTATTTTCAAAAAATGGCTAATGCATTTATACAACAATTTCAAAATAATATTGGTCCTCAAATTACTTTGACTAATTTGATTCATTGCAAAGGAGTTAAAGAGAGTGATTGGTTTTATTGGTAGAAACATTTGCATACTCAAATTCATCTTGTGTCTGACGTTGATGTTCAAAGAATTTTCATTTCTAATTTGCAAACAGGCATTAGTGGGAACTAATTATTTTTTGAGTTTACTTCATTTTCCCAATTATATGTTGTGCTTCATAATTACCAAATTCAAGTGAGCCAATTTGATTCATCCATATCAATGGCTCTAGTTGATAAGAATTATGTCACTCAATAATCATTCCAAAAGTTTCAAAACCCAAATAAAGGATTCATTAAGATTAATAATGATTCTTCAATTCATGTTGATAGACAAGTGGTTGTTGCAACATCAGGTATGGCTCCTCTATCATCAATATTTGAACCTGTGCGTAATTTTATTCTAAGTCTTTACATAATATCATGCTTAAGTTTATTAATGTTAATATTTTGAAACTTCCTTCAAACCTACTGACCCTTTCAAACCATTATCAACATATAACGATCCCAAATCCTTTTGTCAATATCATTATCAAACTGGTCATGATATTGAAAAGTGTTATAGGGTGAAACATATATGCAATACCTTATGATTCCAATACTATAACTATTAAGGGTCATAATGATAAAGAAAACAAATCTATAACACCCCCTAAACAAAACTTGCAAATCTACATCAATCCTTTACCTTCTCATTCTACCAATATTGTTCAGCCTAGCAACCCTATGATAATGGACATTGATGTACATGTAGCAAGACCAATAATTTTGTTGATTTTATTGAGCAACCTAAACCAAAACCTAAGCCTAAACCTTGTAATACTTTTGACTCCAAGGAAACTATTAAGGCACCTGATAGAGCCCTATACATTATAGGGATTGTTAATGGACAACTCTCCTTAGGAGTGTTTTCTAATCCAATATGTATAGTGAATGTTATTACCAAAGAATATCTCTTTACATTATAATTCCATCAAGAAACTTATGAAAAATCAGATGTTATGATTAAGGTGCATAATAGTTTTACTTGTACTACCATGGGTTCCATTACCCTTCCCATTCAATTTGGTAAGAAGTGATTAGATGTGATCTTTGTTGTTCTCCCTACCTCCAATCAATTTCAAGTGAGACTAGGACATCCTTGACTTACTTCCATTAAATTTATTTCTTCTATTATCCATAAGTGTTTGGAGTTCCCTTATAATGTAGAATTTATCAAGATCAATCAGAGTCTATAAATCATTAGAAACTATGGAAACTTCACCCTTGACTTGTTTTGGCCTCAAACATGTCAACAATTAAAACCCCAACAAGACATTGTGTTCCTATCCTAACAAAAATTCAAATGTGAGATGATATCAAAATTGAGCAAAACTAAGGATATTCCACGTCCTCATCCTAACTTGGACTCCTTCCTACATCTTCCATTCCTCCTATAGATGCTTTAGTCCCACATCCTATATCTTACAAATTCCCAACATCTTCCATCTCTCAACCTAGTAAGCTTCTTTTTGTTCCTCCTATAAAGGAAGAAAAGGAGTCTATGTTGATTAATCCCAAACCTTCCCAAATTGCAAGTTGATCCAAGAGAAACCGTAGTATTAAAGTCCAATACCGAAGACATCATCCCAAGGCCTATGAAATTTCTTCCCAAACAATTTCCTCCCCTAAGATACCCAAAGATGCTTTGATCCCACTTAATCTTAAGAAGTTAAAAACATCTAAGCAAGATAAAAATCTTAAGAAGTTAAAAATGTCAAAGCAAGATAATTGTTCTATTTGTATAATTGGTCCTATTGTGATTAATCTAGATTATGGTATGGACGATAAAGATATTGATGATAATAATATTGATTCTAATTATTCTATTGATATTTATAAGGTTATTAAAATCAATCATAAGCTTTCTTAAAGATTTTCCAAAGTATTAATCACAGCACTTAGTGACAAATAGCTCCTAGTGCCAAACAAAGTGACTCATCATTAGAGCACAGTCCTTATTTGGAACTAGCAGTAGATCTATCTACCATGCATTTTGTTATTGCTTTTGCATCTTATCTCCATCCCTAAGTGATGTTAAGCAAGATTGGGAGGCGGATATTCTTGACTAACTTCGCTTGTGTTAGGAAACTCTTTTGTGGGTTTGCTTGTATGTAATGTGATTCCCCCATGATGTGTTTCTCAATGTTGTCGTTGTTTTATGTTGAACTCTCTTTGGAAGACCCTTGTTGCTCCGTTGGTGCAAGGTGATAAAGAGACCGAACATGTCATGACATTCCTCTATTTGTATCTCAATTCTTCTATATGTTGTATCTATGTTATTTCGTACATGTGCTTTTGTCATAAATATGTCTTTGTGTTGTCTGCTTGGGGATGATGCAAAGCATGAAGATATGTCTCTTCTTTTTGGTCTCTGCCATGTTGACCCAATAAAACTTTGTTTGTTCATATTATGTGCTCTTCTTCAATTATGTTCGCAGTTCCACTACATTGGGGGATGAGGTTAATTCATTGCAATTATACTTGGTACACATGAGTTATCAAATGCACATACTAACCCTAGTTAGTGGATTTCTTATGTGCTCTCTTTTTGTCATGTGCTTTAATGACCTTTATTTTTCCTTTCTTGGGTACATATCATAGTGGCAACGTACTTGTCTTTTGGATGCATGTATGCTACCTAAACGTTATTTCTCCAAGTAAGGCGTATCTAATTACTTTAACATGGGGGCATACACTCCACTCTTTGTTACAATTAATGCACACACCAAGATCAAATTTTTTAGTCAATTTCTTTTCAAGTTACTTAGAAAAATGTACCTTTTGCTTTGTACTCTTCTCTTGATGGATTTCCTTACAAACAATACTTTGTTTGGCTATCCTTTGCACAAATCGTTGAAGAGTGAGTTGATTAGCATAAAACAACTTGCTAGACTGTTCCAATTCTCTTTTTCCATGATTTTTTTGCATGACTCAATAAGTTTAACCTTACTAGACCAACATAATTAGGATTTTCTCTCTTACTCTTCATGTCTTTCTCTTTTTGTCGTGTTATTTGATTGTAATTCACTTGGGGGTTTGGTGTTCCTTGTCTCTTTAATACATTGACAAAAAAAATTCAGTGTTATGTTCTACTTTCCCGAAAGCATGAATGCAAGTTCATACTCCCGCTAAACTGGGGGCTAGATATACCATCATAAATTGTATCTGCATATGAAGAAAAGAAACCATGAATTACACAAGCTATCAATTTGTAATGTCCCATTTTTCCTAGCATGAAAATAAATAGGTCCAGATAATAATGCTAGCCTATTATTTTTCTCCCCATAGGCTAAAGCATTAATTTAGTAAAGGGGCTAAGTTGATAATTAAATAAAAGGGGAAAAAAAGCTATAGTTGTTGTTCATAAGAATTTAATTATTCATTGGCAATTATTAAAATTGGGTCAACTTAAGATATGACTTATTCCTAGACATTTTCCACAGGTGAACTTTTAAAATATTAAAGTGGAAAATATTGTAAATCAAATGTCTAATTTCAAAGGAGGAAAACAAGGAGATTTAATTCTTTTTAGTTGGAGAATTTTATAAAAGGATCGATTGGGGTTTGAGGCTCATTCATTATTATGCTATTATGTTTGATTTTTTATCTATACAAGTTTCTTTTCAAAGAAAAATTCTCAGGATGCAAACCCTCGAGATTTCATGCATGGACGCAACCTCAAGCCTTGGCAAGTGCTTTTTCATTTAAAATAAGGAGGATACAATAGTGTTTGTGACATATTGCAATTTAATCTTGAGCCAAAATCAGAATGTTCAACTTCAGAATATTAAGGTATCATTTAGCCATCAAATTGCAAGGGTAAATCTTAGCTTGTATTAAAATCACATTTTGTTGTTAATAGTCTATTAGCAAAGGTACCACAATGCATGCACCTAGTTTATCATTGCTAAACAATTCATAAAGAAATAATGGGATTCATTTTAATGGTTGTATGATCTACTATGTAAGCTTTTTTTGTTTATATTCTTGTAAAAACTCCAATTGTTGTGATCAGTAATAGATGGTAAATTCTATTAAACATTTTGAGTTGTTTAATGTAAGTGGGTTCCATGCAAATAACGGGAAATTCCATAATATTTGCATAAGGTTTGAATTTCCTATAACTTGTGTGATTTTTGTGATAAATCTTTGAAAATCTTTGTATTTCTCATAAGAGCTACCAGTTAGGATATTCCAATGGTATTAGAGCATAGTGATACTGCTAGTCTTTGGGGGTTTCAATTGCATGTCAATTTTTTTAGTTGCATGTGAAAGATTTTTAGTTACATGTCAAAAAATTTAGTTGTATGTCAAAGTTTTTTAATTGCATGTGAAGATTTTTAGTTGCATGTCAAGTTAAATGGTTGCATGTGAGTAGGTTGCACTTGCATGTCATTTTATATGCAGTTTATGAAGAGGGTTATCATTGCATATTATTGTTGAGCAATCTTGGTTAGTGGATAGGCATTGAATGTTAGTTTGGTGGATACCCAGAGGGTTGCATGGTACTTTTGATTAGTTTGTGAAAGTGGGTTATTGTAAGTCAATTTGAATTGATTATGTGCACTCTAGAGTGGTAAGACCACACAGATATTTCACCAGAAGCATGTGAGGACAGAAAGTAGAAGTTAAGGATAACCTGGTTGTTGAAGAAATGGGTGTTACAACATTTATAGGACCGTATGATTACAACCATGGGTTAGATAAGATTGGATCATTCACAATCAAGAAAGTGAGGAAGTGAGAGTAGTAGAAGGCATAGTAAAACTGGTAGAGCCATTGCAACAGTTTCAGATAGACCACTTCGACCTACTTTTATACCAAAAAGAGAAGAACAATCATTTATAAGTTCAAAACAACAACATAAGAGGAAAGAAAATTCAAAGGAAGTATGCAAAAATCTACATGAAGAATTTGATAAACATGCATATTTGGTTCATGAGGACAAAAGGAAAGCATTGGGGAGTGACTCACATGAGGCTTCATCATCTTTGCGAGAAGATTCACAAGAGGATTCTATAAGAGAAATAAACATGGATTATCTTTATGTTAAGCGTGAGATTGATATGGTAATGATGGTGTAGACACCCAAATCTGAACATAATTAATTATTTGTCTTCTATAGTCTTAGGTAAATTAATTTGTTAATTTATCTAACATCTCCAATCTTGCTTAATTAAATGAACCTTTGGCTTTGTTTAATTAAATGATTGATTCTTCTATGGTCACCGTGTCGATTTAATAGTCTGTCTATTTAATTAACGTTCATTTGTCAACCCCCCTAGATAAATTAATTAACTTAATTTATCTAAAGTCCAATTTTATTTAACTAAATAAACCTATCTAGTTAATTAAATAAGCCTTCCTCTATTTTGAAATAAAAGAAATTTAAAATTCATTCAAACCCCATCCACTTGCATATTCCTAACCCATCCACTTGCACCACTTTAATCCTATCTTAATTAAGTAAAAGCCTTATTTATTTAATTAATCCTCACCTATTATCTCTTCATCCACTTGTCAAATCACAACCTATCCACTTGACTCCTAATTACCTATCTCATTAAACCTAATCCCTCACTAATCATGTGCACATTCCTAACCATAAAGATTAGGGAAGAAAAGTCAAACTTTGCAACTTTCATCCAAATCCTAACCAAAGAGTCATTAAAGTATTTTTTAAATGTATTTGACTTTGGGGTTGAGAGATAAATTGTCTCTATGAAATGTCTCTTTCCCAATTTGTTTCAACTGCACTAAGTTTGACATCTGACCAACCCCCCATAAATGTGGAGAACCCTAACCTCCTCAACACTTAATAAAATATCTCGCATTCATTCATTCTATTCAATCTCTCACTTATGCAACTTTGAGAACTCTCCATATTTGTGCAAAACTTTAAAATCCATTTTTAGGTTCCTCTCCCAATCTTGAGCAATCATAGAGCATTCCATTACTGTTATCTTATTGAAATCGTGAGCACACACACCATCATACTATTTTGGACAAATCGTTGCATCAAAAGAGGCTACATAAGGGTTTATTATGACTTTGATTTCTTGTTGTTTCTTGTCTCGTTTGTCTAATAATGTATGTTTCATTGTATTTGTGTTCTGAGTGTTTTCATTAGTTATTTGCATTTTGTTGATACACATTTTCTTGCACACATTCTGGCATGCCCGGTAGGACCCACGTCACAGGTTCAAACTAATGGTTTTTGTGTTTTTAGCACTTTTTGAAGCTTGAAGGTTTCTGATTTATTTACACATGCTTCAGTGGATACGCCTCAAAAAGTTTACTCACATTAGCAGATTTTCCAAAAACTTCAATCACACTTTTTAAAAAAATTGTGTATACACTCTGCAAATCTGCAGATACGCTCTGAAATCTAGAGGATACGTGATGATATTCAATGGATATGCCTTGAGTAATTGACTATTTTTGTTATCTTTGATTAAGTAGATACGTTAGGGTAGATCCATCATTCCTCGTTGAACGGATACGTCTGAGCATATTTGTAATTCTGCTAAGGTAATTTATTATTTTGTTGGCATATTTTTATGATCAAACGGATTTTCTTGTTTCAGCAGATTTACCACCAAATTCAGCATATGTGCTCTTCAAATCATAAGATACGCTATGACATCTAGTAGATAAGCCTTTTTATACATTTTCCAGATTTATTCTTGACACCTATTTTGCTAGTCTACTAACTTTTCATGTTTGTGCGCAATTTCTTTGTGAAAGAAGGTCATATATGTTGTCAAAGACCCCATAAACATTTACAAGTGTTCTTGTAGGACTGTCAAAGAGAAGGGGATTTGATTTTAAAAATAATTGGATTAATCAATGAAGTATGTTTCTGATTAGCATAGGAATAGTTTTTTTGGTGTTTAAAGGAACAAATCTCTTCTTGATATGATTAGTGTAATAGGCACATTTATATAATCCAAAAAGAAAGAATGAATGTATCCTCTCCTCCCGCCTTCGCGAATCTTGAGTGTAAGAGAAACTCATTCTTTTTTTAGAGGACCTATCTCTTGAGTATCTTATAAGGTCAGGTGAGAGGGGTGATCCAAGCGATAATAGGCTTAAGACCAAGCCACTCTTAGTCGCTATATAAAACAAGCAGTCCTAAAAAGGCTCATTATAGGTGCTAACTTCCTACCTATTTTGACTTCCTTAGTACCTGTGTTCTATAGGAAGGAATCCTCCTGGTAATAGAAATAGAGCATGCATGGCCGCCTGAATAGGAACCCGGACTAAAAACTATTGTTACAGTTTTCCAAAACTCATATTTGTTGGCACAGAAGGTCAAAGACCAACTAATACACCCTACACTTTTGCAGATCATAATAGAGATAATTGTTTTTTCGAAATTAATGACCCAGGGGATTTGAAGTTTGGTGTGCCTGAGAAGTGAGTGCACTGTAAGGAGGATCCTATGCCTCTAAACTTCTAAGCTATTCATTTTGAATAATATTAGCTAGAATTTATTCCAAGTGGAGACTCAACAAATAGTATCATTTTTCACCTTAGTTGTAAGCATGCTCGTGTACGGAACTACTTTGGTGGTTGTATTTTTTATTAAAGGGAAAATAGGTTTTGAAGTGACCTGAAACCCTTTACAAAAGGTCATAAAAGATAATCCATGAAGCCCACAACAAGGAATGATACAAGACCAGGATGAGGGCTTTACCACTAGGCACCCACAACCTGATACAAAAGTTGCACGAAAAAATTAACTTGCAGTTCAGAGCAAATAAAAGGCCCAAAGGACCAAAGGAAACCCCATCCCCAACACCCACGAATTAAGATTTACCTTTATCCACACCCTTGTTGGAGCGAAGGGTCATATCAAAGGAGGGCATAGACGTCTTGGATTTCTTACCCTTCACTGCAATCCAACCCTCCTCCACCTTAGCAGCCACATCCCTCCAATCCGAAGAGTCTAGCGTTGGACTTCCAAAACCCCAAGAGGGAAGACTAGCAGCACTCGCAAAAGAAACAGAGATAGGCCCAACAACGTCTAGAGAGAATGGGCCAGCAACAACATGTCTCTCAATAATTATAGCAAAATCTCCAGTAAAATCCCTATCATAAGCAACACCATCCTGAGACGCAACTAGTGCATCAATAATGGGAGTAGAAGAACAAGCCAAAATCCCAACATTTGGAAGGACAAAAATACCCTCCACACCCCTCTCAACAGTAACCAAATCATCCTGGGAAGAGACCATGAGACAATCCTTCGTGACCACCTGGGAGAAACTTTTATGCTTGTGTTTGAATCACATATCTTTTACCAAAAACAAAGTCAGATCAACTTAGCGTGAGTCAAAAACCTAGTCTCCCAGATACGCTTTGATATTGTGTAGATGTGCACTATCTTTTGGCAAATTTGAACATACTTAGCATATTCATTGTTCAATCTGTTTAGTGGATTTTCCTGGTCATTCAATGGATTTTCTACCTAATCCAATAGATACACTCTGTGTATTCAGAAGATACATCATTTTTTCCATCCTGTAGATATTCCTAGAAAATAAAATAAGGTCAATTCACTTCTCATTGTCATAATTTTGTAGATATATCACATGTTTTATCCGATCTTCCATCTAAATCCATAGATACACTCAGTATCCCTTAAAATACTTGCTATGTTATCCAACAGATGATCCTATTGTCAAAATTTTCCATAAACCTCACCATTCAATAGATTTTCCATTCTATAGAAGCGTTGTATTATCTTTCCAATTCACCATTGCACATATATGCTCTATGATCCATCAGATACACCTTTCTACATATACACTTTGTTATCCATTAGATACACCTTTCTACAAATATGCTTTGTGATCTGTCAGATTCGCCATTCCATAAATGCACTCTATAATTTAGAAGATTTTTCAATCTCTTAGATCAGCTTTGCAATCCATCAGATTTGCCAATCTCTTAAATTCACTCTACAATCCCTCATATTCACTCTAATTCCCTCAAGTTGTAGTCAGCTAGATCATCCTTATTTCATAGCATCCATATCTCTCATCGCCTTTCCATCTTCCTCAGAGTCATTCCTTCTTCCTATTCTAACCTTAATTCCTATCCTAATTTGTGCTTTTGTTTGTCATCCATCTTCATCCTTCATTCGTATCCAACTCGTCAACAAATCATCATGTCACAATCATATTATGATGAGTTTGGTCATCCTTCCTATTCTTCCATTTCATCTCATTGTGATCATGGTGAGATTCTTTTAGATCAAGATGAGTACATTGAAAACCTTAGCAAGCTTACTCCCAACATCCTCCAATATTCCTCCAAACTATCCCATCATGCCTTTGTGCATACCCACTAGAACTTCTTATTATACCTTGTCAAAGGGAAATCCATTAGGTCATCCATCCACATATCCTCCTTATACAACATTCATGCCTACATATTCTCTTGTAGTCATATCCAAATCTCCATCTTTGCATGACAACCTCACCTTCACCCTAATCTAAATCCACCATCCCACTATCCTTGAATCCATATTCCTATTCCTCTTGTTAACACTAATCCAACAATCCATTACCACAATCCCTCCATCATCCCAATCCCACCATCCAATCTATCGTACCTCACTCCTCCATCTAATTTTCCCTACCTCAATCCCCCATCCACACCATCATATTCCAATCCACCTTCATCTACTCCATCGTTTCTCAATCCACCATCTTCCATTCCTTCCTACATTACGACAACTCTCATTCCACAATCTTCCTACATCCCACAATCTACTTCATGTGTTATATCTTAGTCTACTACCTCTCCCCCATCAACTAGTCAATCCAGTTCACTAGTTACCTCCATGCCCATGTATGTGAACTATCTAGCCAAGACATCCCCCACAATCACTTCTCCACCATCATTCCATCAACCAATTTCACAATCCACTGCTACACCTTCTAATGCAGACTATCTTAGATTACCACCATCCACGCATGTTACTCATCCCCCTCAGCTTCAAATATGAAAGTCTCCAAGAATCTTCACAAAGAAATCATCTGAAAATACAGCTCTTTAAGATTATGATTCATGTCATCCCACTCTATCACGTGAGGTCATTTTTTATGAGGCCCTTCCACCTCCCACACTTGTTGTTCATCTTCTATCTCCTAACACTATTATAAACCTCCCATCAATCGACTCCATCCACCCCCAATCCCCATCATCTCCTATGGTCATCCAAACCCAATCCAATGAGCCCCATGACTCCATCCCTCATCCATCCATCCTAATTGAAGAACCTCACATCCTTCCATCCACTCTATATAAATAGTCTATCTATTCATCCCCCATCACACCATCCACACCAATCCAGTCATACCAAGATCTTTTCCTAGAGCATGTCCAAGTATCCATTGACACACCTTCAAATCCTATCACTCCTCCCACTCCATCTCAAGATCCCTTATCATCCCCTCAACCTCATGAACTTACAATCCCACTTCATCTATCTAAGGATCCATTTCCGTCCCCTCCTCCACATCATGACCTTGCAATTCCACTCCCTCCATCTCAAGATCCATTACCATCCCCCCATCCAAATAAAGATACATTACCATCCCCCATCCAAATCAAGATCATAGCATCTCATCCACTATGCGTCATGATCCTTTATCACCTCCAATCCAAATCATCCAACCACCATTACTCTAAACCCTTGGTTTACTTACATTCATCCATGGTGGTCCACTTGCAGCAGAAGAAATAAATTTCATATCTACCACTTACACTTCACCTAATAAAGGACTCACATCTTGTTCCCCAAGTAAGAAGTATCCTATCTTGGATCAAAAGCTCAAGAAAATGAATTATAAAGGTAAAGGATTAGGCCTCCATGAAAAAGGTACCCTAGAGTCCATCCATGTTAAAGAACATCCACAATCTTATGGTCTTGGTTACAAATCTCAATGCACTTCATCCAAAAAATTTGGTACAACTAATGAAAAATCCAAGCATACTTCCAAACCCACCATTGCATCTTCCCATTTTTCATCCAAAATATTTACCGTCATCCCCCATCCTCCATCATTGTAACCCAAGACAACCTACCACATGCCTCCCCTCCATCTCCTAAATCCATTTTGAATGTTTATGTCCAAAAACTACACAGTATAACTCCTCCATCATATCAAAATCTATCATCCACTTCCCATCCACTCTTTCCACAGCCCTCGCAGCTTGTGCCAATGTTGGTCCTAACAACATCCCCCTATTACACTTATTTCCCTTCAGTCGATCCAAACACTTCCCACCACTTTATCCCTTACCCTACATTTATCCCTGTTGGTTCACTAATTACACTTTACTTAAGATTACTTTGGATAATGCATTGCATAGTAGTCATTTTAGACACCTAGGAGCTTGCATCCATTTTAGCACATGGTGTAGGAGAATTCCACTTTAGATGGTGACATGTGTTATCTCTTTCCACTTTATGTGTGAGATCCACCTTTAGTGCTCTTATCACATTATCATCCTGTCATTGTCGCACATGTTGCACATACTTTGTTGTACAATGTAGGATGATCCACCTTTGGTGGACATGTGATTCCATCTAGTGAGATTGATAGGTTATCACTTGTGTATCTCCTAGTTATCATGCATTGCATAGATATTCAGACATATCTATATTGTAAATCAATAGGTTTTTATGTATTATTGATTATCATTGAGTATATAGTCAATTGAGGATCATATCATTTGACTATCTCTCTTGTGCTATCTATTGAGCTTATAGATCTTGGCATATTTTCATTGCATTAAGAAAATTCTTTCATTGTATCAAAGCTTGATGTGGAATTAGTACATGGTATCAGAGCCATAGGAGTGTTTATTGCATAGCCATTAAAGAGCTTTTTGCTTTAACTTTTGCAGGGTCACGATTCAAAAGAGTCCTAATTCTGGATCATATGCCAAACTAATTTTTCTCCTAAAGCTAAATTTTGTTTTTTAAGATCCTTAAAGTCCAATCCACCTTCCTCTTTCTTTTTACATATTTATTTCCAAGCGATCAACGTCATTCTTGACTTATCTTCTAAGCCTTTCCAAAAAAACTTGTGGAAGTGTCTAGAGAAAGATTTGACCTCACCATTGCATCCGAGTGGCCGTTCTAACATTAAATTTTCCTACTTTGGAAAAAAGTCAAATTCGAGGCAATTTTTTTTGCAAATGGGACCCCTAAGGTCCAATCTGCAATTAAGTAATATATATTCAATTTTTGAAAAAAAATACTTTTTTTTCAAATCTGGTGATTTTATTCGTAATTATTTGTTCTACAAAAATTTTGGGGTTTTTGTTGGGGACCCCACCCATATTTTGTCAGTTTGTCAATGTTTGCAGTCACAAAGAGCAAATGGTCGTACATAGAGAATATTCCAGATCAGTATAGGACAGGGAAACCAAACCCCATCCCACGTCATTTCTAGACGAACAGTCATCACCGTGAGAAGCCAGAAAACCAGCAGGCTTCTAATTGATGAAATATTGTGTTACGGCATATAAAAATGCTAAAATCATTGACTCCCCGCCGATGTGGGAGAAAACCCACTAAGACAAGTCCACGACCAAGCTTGAAGCTTGGCACACTGGCTTGTGGTCTGATCTACCCTGTGGCCAACGTCGGGCCTTACCCCCCATCACGGCACATAACTTGGATCATCCATCCCATGGATTCATTATCACCGCACAAGCTCCAACCATGGTGTACTTCAGCACGAGCTCAGTACGCACACTTCCAGCACGAGCTCAGTCAAATGTTCCAAGTTCAAAAGCTATCACCTAAGCTCACTCATAGGATATCTTTCAAGAAAATAGGTTCATGCAAATCCAAATCTTTGGAGACGAACACTATCGCGATTTTCACCCAACCACGAGTAGACACACGTGGAAACCACGCGGAAGACATGGGATAGTCTTGATTGACAAATATTCCTCGGCATCTTCTGGCATTGGACATTGTTCAATGGTAACCAAGCCTCATAGTAGAATAGAGGAGTCAACGGAAAGCATATTGGTTTCTCAGCGTGTGCTCCCTCCATATTTTGGCTTCTCCTATGAGTGGCAAATCTGGTTCCTCCACATTCAAAGTTGAGTTCAACAAGTCTATAACACTGCCATGCGAGATTTCTCTTTCTGCCCTGTCACTTGGACTCATAGATTTGACAACCCAGCACATTTGGAGGACACGTGGAAAAAGAATATTGGTCAGGACACGCACACCTTTACACTTCAGCAAGCAGTTGGCCACATCGCCATCGCCCCCTAAGCATTGCGTCAGCTTTCCTAGTCATCCTCTAACTAGCCTTTTCTTGCCACGAATTCAGGTTTACTATCCTAAAATTGGTAGTTGCCTACCCATCAAATTTGTCTTTTTTATTTTGCTGTGATGGTCATTTGACCATCAAATTTAACTTCATTTTTCTATGACATTATCATAGTTTGTATTTTTCTGCCTTCACCATATGCACTTTCAATTGATGGATCAAGCTTTGAAAGGAAATTTCTTATAAAGATATTCCATTCAAATGTTGGTAATTGGCATTTTTGTGGGGCATCTACATGCGAAATGCTTGTTTATAGGGAGAAAATCAAATTCTATCTCATCCACATGACTCAATTTTTCTCTCAGTTAATGTTTCCATATTGATCATGCCCTACATGCCTTTACATCCACAAGGGTATAAAATCCCATATATTGCTTATTGTTTGTCTCGGATTACTTTGATTTTGAGGGCAATCTTTGAAACCCCATATATTTCTCATTTTAAGGCCTTTTTTTAGAGTAATTTTTTTTATTTGGGGTAGAAAATCAAGAATTTTCTTGTGGTGTTGTTATTTTGTGATTTTGGTAGACAGATTTTCTAGGATTTATAGGTTTTGGTGACTGTACCTACCTAATCCATGTTTTTGCAACTTTGGAAGCTTTGTAAACTGTAATTAATGAATATTTAATTACACCAATAATACCCCATAAAAATCATCTAATCCATGCCTTTGCATAATCCCCCCATCCTAATAAGGTTGTACCAACATCTAATGATCGCTAGAATTGGGATTACACTACCTTGGTTTCAAAATTGATGCTTGATTCCTCCATCCATCTCCTCCTTATCTTTCCCTCCATAAAATTCCTCCCAAAAATAAAACAAAGTAAAAAAAAATATTAAAAAAATTTGAAAAAAGTAAAGAAAAAAATCATCCAATAGTGAAAAGTTGGCAAACAGGCACCTTGGACAAGTATCGTGATGAAAACCTGGCAAAGAAGCTTTGTGTGTAATCCCTCCATTCAGTTTCTCTTCATACTTGAGGTAAATATCTTCTAGCTACCTCTCCATCCCTTCCTCTATCTCATTTGCCTACCATACCTATCATATCTTATCCATTTCACTTCCTCCGTCCTCCTTTGGATATTGATAACAATAAACTCATCATGTATACATGGTCTAGACATCCCTTGTCATTTGATTCCTCATCAAACCGTTTATATTCATATCTTTATGTCCACCCATCCTTCCTCCCATCCATATAATCCTTTCTAATGCCTTCATCATCCTTATCCACTCGTTATCCTAGCTCCAATCTACCTATGTCCTCCTCTTATCATCCTATCTTTCATCCTACTATTGTAATCACCTAAAATTGGTCTAGCAAACCTATAGCCCCTATTTCTGGTTGTTTGGTCTTAATAAATCTTAAATCAAATACATTCATAAGCTAGACCCTAAATCCCTAATTATGAGAGCATTTAATCAAATTTTCTTACATAATTATAATCCTAACTTGTTGAATCAAATCATCAATCATCAAGCCTAAAATACTTAAATTGCATAAAACATTGGGATAAATCAAAAGTCCTAAAGTCCCTTTTTGAAAGAACCTATTCACAAATGTGTGAGCACATTGAAAATCAAATAAAACAAATAAAAGGGGAAAATACCAATTTTGTCTTATTCTCCACAAGGTTGACCAACAAAATCACTTGGATCAAGCTCACATGGATTGAGGAAATTTGCATCTCCATCATTGCTCATTTCCTTTTGCCTCTTAATCTCAACTGTCCATCTCTTGGAATTTCCTATAAAAACGATATCTCCCTTGCTCAACATAACGAGAAGATTTGGAGTAGGGTTATAATGTTATTTTCTTTCTAGGGTTTTATTGTGCATTCTTAGTTTTTTCTCTCATAGTAGTTTACTTGCATATACATTTTTAGTTTCATTTTCTTAGTTTAATGGAATCTTAGTTTCCTTTCGTAGATTAATGGTAGATGCATTGCTCATTTCATTGATAGTTTACACTTGTATTTTATCTTCATTCTTCATGGCTACTATGCATTTAGTTTGTTAGTTCATGTATTTCATTTTTAAAAGTTCTTAAGAGTAAAGTATACAAGTACATGCATATTTATCATCCTTGCATTTGAATCTTCGATTTTGGGGTAGTCAAGTCACCGATTCTTCATGTCCAATCCGATGGGCATTCAGGAGAATCACACTCGCTTCAACTAGGAAGCAATAAGTTGATTTCAAGGGTGTTTATGCAATATTTTGATTCTTTCTTCGATGTTAACCCTTTTGATGTAATGGTTTATTGAAGTGTTTGGTTGCAAATTTGATCACACGTTTTACCACACACACATTTGGCGCCCACAGTGGGGCAGAAAATCAATTTTTTGCCTCATTTTTATGATTTTTCACATTTTGACGAAACTGGATTCCATCTCGTACTACAATTCAATGCACAGTAGTTTGTCCTATGGTGATAGGTATTCTATTGTACGATCCTTCTTTCTAGTTCTTTTTTCATTTGGGCCTATTAGATTTATCGCACGGGCTTTGATTGATACTTGTTTTGTCGTATTGCATCATATAATTTGTCGTGCAAGCTTCAGTGACAGTCTATTCTCCATGATTTGTCATTTTAGGAACAGAGAGTGTTTTTAGGGGTCTTATTGAGCTGATTTTAATTTTCTAACCCCTAGCATGTGTTGTATGATCTTTTTTCTCTCTGATTCTACAGTTTAACTAATTTTTGCAAGACATTTTGGATGAAGATTCGCTTGCCAAAGTCTCACTAGGACACAATTTGCAAAAAAATTACTAATGTTTTTGTGCTTGTAGGATGCTTTTGAAAGAAAAAAAATTTGTGAAACTAAGAACGCTTGTATTTGCAGGTTGCCTTGTGATATTATCAACCAAACAAACATGTGCTTTCTTAGATGATTTCTTAGGCACCTAGTTTAATTAGGGTGTTTCTTGTTTGAGTTGAATTGAACATTAGAGGATTATGCTCTTCTTCCTTTGGGAGAATCGGAAACCAAAACATGTTTGATTGAGCTTGGGAAAACAATACTTTTCTTTTGGGAAAATAAAGTGTTCTTGGTGTGTTTGGGAGAAACAAAGGGAAATAAGAGAGTACTCTCTTCTCCCCTTTGAGGGAGAATCAGAAATCCCGACCTTCCATTTTCTATCCATTTCTTTCAACCTTTAGAGGGTCTTCCAAGAGAGAAATATTTTGGGAACGATCCAAGTGGGGAACAAGCGAACCCGGCTACTCCATCCCACTATAATCAAAAGCTTCCTTCAATCCAAAGAGAGGGAAAACTTGGCTATTTTCTACTTGTAATGCATCTTCATGTGTAGGGCCTAGTTGCCTCAATCTTGCTAAGCAAGACTACATTTGACTAGGTGCTTGTAGGGCCATTTTGGTCTCAATCTTGTTTACAAGACTACAAGGGAGTACATTCAACTTGTGTAGGGCCGAGAGTTCTCAATATTGCTTGCGAGATTATGCATTTTGGGTATTTGTAGGGATATATGCCTTAATTTCTTTTGCAAAACTACAAGGGATAGTCATGAACAAATGTCCTTACTAGACATTTTTAGATAGAGGATACCCGACTTACCTCTGAAAGTATCATAATCTTTGTGCAAGGATCGATCCAAGTAGATTACTCGAATCACCTGAAGATTTTTACACTCACCATATGTATTCCCAAAGGTGTTTTAAAGCATGAATGTGGCATGAGGGATCTTATGTGCTTCAAGCATTGAGTCTCTTTCAAAACCCACAACATGCAGACTTGGAAAAAAACAACATCACTTTTGTGTGAGGCAAAGGAATATCAAGCGTGGTCAAAGATTTTGATACTAAGCCAAATTGACACTAGGGATAAAAAGTGTTTGATCACCCCCTCTTTGTGTTTGATCTGTTTGGATCACTTGAAACTTGACACTTCTAGAATCAAAAAAGCTCTTGACAACACATCACATCGCCAAAAGCTGACATCTGAGAAAACACAGTCCGAATGTTTATCCAAATATAAGTGGCCAATTGTCCTAGGTTATCCTGTCTTTTCTTGCCTTTAGAATTGTTGTAAGAGAAAACTCCTTGGAGGAAAAAAGTCATATGGGAATCACAGAATTATCGTATGGGAATTAGTATATTTTCATATGGAATCTCAATCAAAACAACTTGATCTACAGTATCTTTGCAATTCATTCACTAAGTTCATTACAACAATTGTCAGATCTTGACTATGTGACCTGACTTACCATCATCACTCATCCTAGTTTCTCGCATGGTCTTTCTTGTCTTACGCTTCTTCGTCAAAAATCAATCACAAATCAACTTGGTCACAAGTGTCATCCAGCAGGTATTCAGACCTCAAAATCACAATACCTTGTACCTCGTTCAGCGAATCTTCTCACCATCTCTTCTTAAGCTATTGACAAGTGATCATTCATAAATATTTGACACTGATACATCAGCCTAGTCATTTTGGACATGTAACCACAATTGTCTTTCATGGTCCAAATGAGAATTCAAAAAAGCAATCTCAATTCTAAGGGAAAAGCTACTGACGGTCTCTTTCCAGGACTATCTTCCTACCAGAAACCAAGAGTAAATCACAAAATCCCACAAATAGATACTTCAGTTCTGCATTAGTCAATATCTTTCTTTGGTCAATCAATCCTAGTTATGGAAAACACATCGACAATTTTATCTTATGATTGGGGATCCCAACATGACGAACAAAGTCACCACACTAGTGCCTCTTCCTCGATCAAGGAACCCACTGAAGAAGAGATTAGAAAATTTCAACAGGACAAACATTTTTAGAAAATGATGCACACTCTTATACAACTTGACAAGGACAAGTACTTTATGCATCTCGCATCTACAGGTGTCAAGCTTCCAACCGAATTTGATGTCGAGGGACTCATACAACAAGAAGAGATGTCCCCCGTCAGCATCCTCAACCAACAAATGCAAGATATGAGATGCAAACTCAGGGAATTAAAGAAAGTGAAAGAGAAACCTTCTAGTAAGTACTCGCTAGAATCTATATGTCCCTTCCCATTCACAAAGAATTTGCACATACCACCTTTCCCCCCTAAGGTTGAAATTCCTAAATATGAAAAATAGAATGGGGAGGGCGACCCTCAAGATCACGTGAGAAAATTGTGTGCTCTTATCATGGAATTTATGCACAAAAGAACGTAATTGATGTTATTGTTCCCACGAAGCCTCAACAGCCAGTCCTTGGAATGGTTTAGAAAAGTCTCGCCTGGTATCTAGACATTCGATGAACTTGTACAAACATTTATCCAGCACTACTCCTATAATATTTTACATACGATCACTATGTCGAGTTTGTGCAACACTAAACATCACACTAGGGAACCATTTGTTAAGTTTCTTCAAAGGTGGAGAAAAATGTTTGCAAGATATCCTAGACAGATACATGAGTCTGAGAAAATTGGCATCTTCGTTAACAACTTGGATCATGAAATGAACTACGCAACTCAGATGCAAGGGTACACTTCCTTAGTGACTTGGTCGACATTGTCATCGAGATTGAGGAAGTCCTCGTGAAGAAAGGTGAACTCACCTTGTGTAAAGACACCAAATTGTCTAGCAATGGCAACATCTAGGAAAAAAATAAATACTGGAATAAGAAAAAGAATGTGGTTAATGATGGCATAGTTGACTCATCTAAGTACAAACCCAAGGAACCAGTATTTAATCTCTCTAGTAGCATTCAGGCTACTAATATCAATGCCAATGGTACAAATTCAACCAAGAATACCCAAGAGGCTTAAAAGGACAAAGCACCATGGATGTCGAGACCTAATAGAAATTTCTTTCCTCTTGGAGAACCCCTTCCGAACGCATGAAAAATGTTGGTTGCCCACAAAATTATCACAATGCCTTACTCTAAGCCCTGGGAACCAGCGGTTAAGCCCAAGTGATAACCACTATTGTGAGTACCACAAGAACAAAGGGTATTTGACTAATGACTATATGAAACTGAGACATGTGATACAAGATTTGATTGACAATGAGACTATCATGGTCGGTGAGCACAAATCGAATGATGACCATAAATCTTTCAAACAACCTTTGCCTTCCTTAAAAAAAGGAGAGACGTCAAAAAACCAAGGAGCTAAGGTGAAAAACACCTATACAAGTATTGACAATGTGATTCACATGCTCGAACCTATGGATCAATTTGTCAACATTAATAGTATCAAAGACTAGGATGCTGATTCCACCAATGTTGTCACTCACAATCAGTCCAAGGTTACTCTTAAGGGGGTAGCATCCTCATCCAAGCAAATTTTTGCACTAGCAAACAAACCGTCGAATTCTTAGCAAACCACTTGATCACTCCCAGCCGCGAACTACAATCTAGTTGATCAACTACAATGAACTCCTACTCAAATTTCCATTCTATAATTACTTAAGCTATTGCCATCGCACATGAGATTATTGAGACAACCCTTTTATAAACTAATGTTCCCAAGGACCTTGACGTCAATCGGTTTCAGACCATCGTAAATTATCTAACTTTTCACCAGTACTTATCCTTCTCAAAGCAAGATGATAAATCACTCAATCACCCCCATAATCAATCTTTGCATATTGAAGTTCTAATACACAAGCATAGGGTCAAGCACATTTTGATAGATGAAGGACCCATTTGAAAATTTGTACGCTTAAGCTTGTAACAACATTGTGTTCCTCAGAACATGTTATTGATCCTAAAAGAAAAATAACTATAAAATCATATGATGAGGAGGAAAGGTCATCAAAAGGGTTAGTAGTGCTTCCTATCAGAGTGGGGCCGATTGAGCAAGATGTCACTTTCCAAGTACTGGATTTACCTCTGGCATATAACATTTTACTAGGGAGACCATGGATTCATGACATGTAGGTGGTCCCCTCTACATACCATCAATGTGTGAAGTTCCCACACAACTAGGTGGAGGTATTTGTTTCAACTGATAATACCTACTCTTGCAATGGTTTAAAACAAGCAGATAGCATGGTTCCCCACAATAAGGAAGCATACAACAAGAAAACTTATACAATTGCTCAAATAGCGCTCATGAAGAGCTTGGAAGAAAAGCTAAAAATCAAGAACACGAGCATGGGGAAATATCATTTGACTCACCTCCCCACATCCCTCAGGTCTTATGGGATGCCATATCGATCATTTCAACCCTCTAGCAATCAAAAATTGAAAATACATGAAGGGACTGGTATGGTAAAAGCTCGCAACTCTCTCTCAAAGGAAAATGAGGAAAATGTTGTTCTGGCATGGCTTTATAAAGATGAACACCAATACCAAAGGATCAAACATGTTGAAATTTTCTCGAGGAAATATGGGATTGGTTATCAACTTGCATAGAAAATGGGCTACAAAGGGAAAGGACCTCTGGGCAAAGGCAAAGGGTTTTTGGAACCCATACATGCTGACTTTCGTAGTCTCATGAACAAGACAAGGTTAGGATACCGTGAACAGGGATCTCGCCCTTCTGTTAGAAATATCCCTACCAATCCTCACACAAAAATATATGAGGATGAGAGTGAGGAAGAAGTGGATTTTATTCCATTGTCTTTTGAAAGAATACTTTAGATTCAAGATCCTGGATACCAAGGGGAACCTCACATCCCAAAATCATTCAAGCATTGTTACAGAACTCTCTTCAAACCAAATGAACCCACATCTATACTATTACAGGCATAAGGGACAACAAGTCACGCCCAACAAGGTGGCTTATCTATGGATGAATCCAATCTAGAACAAGGGATAGAATTTGTGGATAGACATCCAAACTGGGGGCAGCTTGTTTCTGTCTCTCACATACTAGATAATCATCATTTCATAGATGAACGAGTGCATTCCCTTGAAGAAGCTCCAAATGGCCTCACCCAAACTTAGAAAAGTATGGAACAAAACCTAGTACACCATAATGACGCTCAGCGGGATGTCGATGACAATAACCCCATTGAAAGTGCAGGCATCTATAATACTATCCTAATATTTGGAGGCATCTTACCACAGTAACATTTACTATGACTAAAGTGACAATGTGGGGAATGAATTAGATGAGCAACATCCTAACCAAGGGAAAATTGTGGCTCCTACCCATGTGCTGGATCTACCTTGCTCTATTTAAATGGACTCCAATGAATATGAGTTGGATTCTTTCTCTAATGCCACATTGAATATTGAGATTGATGTCATTCATACGTATGCTCCCCAATTTGACCCAGGAGAAAGTTCTAATGTCGCTCAGGAAGCAACCTCTCCTCAGCATGCAACTCAGGTTTCTAAAGAAGATTCTAATCAACATTCTGAAGATACTGACATAACACCCCTTCCTCCTAACATAAATTGGAACTTTCGAGATGGTAACAAAGATACTCTTGCATGGCTTACTTCAAGAATCGAGATGATTCCAGTAACCACTTTCATGGAGTGCATGGTCGCTCGTGAGGGGAATCAAAATGCTAATTCTAGGTCAGTTAGATCAAACTCGCATAATACTAACAATGACTCCAATAGTAATTCTAGGACAAGTCATGGTCATGGAAGTCCTTCAGAGAGTGTCATTGTAGATCTTCTCTTACCAGTCGAGAACCTTGATCTTGATAACACAGTGTTGTCCTTGGAACCTGTTGGATCTTTACTCCTTGTTCATCTTGAACTCATTGAATAGAACCTGACCGAACCTTTAAACTTGTTCAACTCACCCAATGACTACACCTTGGCTTGTTACCTAATCTCCATTGAACCCCTCACCTCTTCCACCAGTGCAATGAGCATAAGTATGACAGAGGGGGACATCTAGTTTCTCATCCTAAAAAATAAAAAGAGGTATGATGGTGAAAATCACTTTGTGGCAGTGTCAGAACCAGAAATAGTAAAAACAAATGGCATATCCAATGGTGAAAACCTCTCTAAGGTGCTAGAGGATGGAAAACGTGATCTCTTACCTAATCTTTTTCAAGAGCGGTCTTTGGTATTGATAGAACCTACACAACTAATCAGTCTAGGAACAACAAAAGCACCTCAGTTGATATATCTGGCACAGTCTCTATCTGAAGAAGAAAAATAGGAATTCACTCAATTATTCATGAGGAAGAAGATCAAATTTGCTTGGTACTATTCATACATGCCACAGCTAGACAAAGATTTGATCATGCATCACCTATCAATTTCTCCAGGGGTCAATCCGTTCAAAGCTTAGAAAGATGCATCCCCATGTTGCCCTACTAGTCAAATCTGAATTGGAGAAATTTTTGAAAGCTGAATTCATCTGTGTTATAGCATATGCCGATTGGATCTCCAACATTGTGCCTATTTCTAAGAGCAACAAATCAATCCAGGTTTGCACAGATTTTAGAGATTGGATAAAAAATTTAATTTTGGTTGAAACCAAGAGCGGAAAATGAGGGACATACAATAGTCAATAATTTTAGGAGAAATCCATTAGGTTGGGGGGGGGGGGGGGATGAGCCCNGGTTGGGGGGGGGGGGGTGATGAGCCCAAATAATGCTCATTTTATTATGGTATTTCTTATATATCTATCATCATTATTATGGGGTTTAGCACCCAGTTTTTGATACTTTTCATGGTGCTTTCTTAAAATCATTTTTCTATGGGAAATGAACCTATCCTTATATCTTTTTGTTGATATCAAGCTGCTGTGTAATCTATCTATATTGCTCTTACATGTGATAAAGTAAATGTTATTCTAAGGTATCTATGGATATACAATTGTCTTGTGCAAGCTAAAGTAATCATATTAATGTCATGTTGTAACAACACTTTGATGAATAGAATGATACTGTAATTTTTTTCTTCTGAGTTAAGATTTCCGAAGACTCATCCAAGGGAGCCCACTTGGTGATAATTTCGCTCATTTGGTTATGTATTAAATTTTTTGTTCAGTAATTAGTTTTAGTAGTTGATTGTTCCTGCAGCCATTGGACCTATGTGTTAATCAACTGACGAAGATCTAATGGAGATTATGAAGACCAAGTGATACCGAGTATCATGATTATAGAAATAGTTAGATCCGTTGTTGTTTTGTCATTGATGTCCAGCAATTGATTAATTGATTTTTATTTTGTTACCATATCTTAAGAGGAGAAGTTAAATGGGTGGAAAATACAAATCATACAATGATGAAGTAATGATAATATAGTTGTTTGATACTATATATTTGATGTTATCAAATTGGTACAATTGATTGATTAAGTCAGGAATCGCAAAGAGTTAAAGTAATGACTAAAAGAGTTACTTTACCGAGCTAGATAGAGTCAATTGGTATAGATTTATGTAAGTCAGTCACAGTTACCGAACATCGAGTGAAAGATAAGCACCAAGAACCAAAGATGAGTTAGACACCGAGCAGTGAATGAAGTCAGTTACCGAGTTGCAAAGCAAGTATTACCGAGTATGGGATATTGACTGTAAATGATAATAAGATCAAATTTAATGTGAAGCGATGATGAGATGGATGAGGATATGAATTAAATGAAGTTTTTTAGAAGATATATGAATGTAAAAATTCAATGAGAAGATCTAAGGCGAAGATCAAGTGGATAAACTGAATTATGTGAGTTCCAAGAAAAGTTCAAGTTCTGAGGTAAAAGTGAAGTGGTTAACCGAGCTGAGATTTATGAAGAAGATGATAGAATGACAGAGCACAAATGATGGAAAATCTAATTAAGGAGATTAAGAGGAAAAAATATATCTATATAAAGAATGAGAAATTAACAGATTTTATGTTGCTGGCGAATTGAACAGAGAAGAAGAAGTTGAAGAACAACATTTACCAAGCAGAATAGAGAAATAGAGATTGGAGAATCTATAGTCTGAGAAAGAGATAAATGGAGTATGAGATGCCAGTATTCAATTGAGCATAAAGGATCTGAAACAAGAAAGGGTAGTTTATATATTTACAGATCAAATTTTTACTATTGCTTATTAGTATTTGTAACAGAGAAATCTCTTAACCAAGTGGATTTAACCATCCTATTTGTAAAACCTAGAAGTAGGTGACATTCCAAAAGAGTGTTTAAAGACCTCTAACAAGGCCACTCCTAATAGGGTGAAGATCTTAACAGATCTAAGGTAAATCCCCTAATAGGAACACATTTAGCAAATATGTTTGTAATATTTAACAGGATAAGTTCTTAACCGAGCGTACTTCAGAAGGGTACAATTTTTATTATGGGTCAAAATTCCCACAGAGGTTTTTCCCAAATCAGATTTCCTCATTAAATCTGGTGTCAACTAAGTTAAATCTGGAGTCAACTATGTTAATCTGATGTTACTAATTTTGAATGATTGGTTTACATATTTGAGATGTATGTTTGTTTAAGTTATTAAGTTATTTGGTGAATTGGTTATTATTGTATTCAGTGTTACCGAGTGAATCAGTGAGTTTGGTTTTAATTATTTAAGTTTGATTTTGTCTGATTCACCCTCTCTCCTCTCAGTGGACTAACAATTGGTATCAGAGCTAGTTACTCTGAAGTGATAATTTTAAAAGGACTTGAGTTAAGATCTAAACATGTATAAGAGGGAAGCACCAAATCTAAATAGGGATCATTTCTCTACATGGAAAAGTGGAATGAGGTTGCATGTGTCTGGAGTAGGAGAATATGGACTTCATTTTTTTGATAATAAATATGTTGCACCGACTACTACACCTTTGACTATCAGTAAGCAAAGATAGAAACAAGAACACACACAAGTTATGATTCGAGCATTGGGCCTCTTTCCAAAACCCACAACGTGCATAGTCTTGGAAAAATCCAACATCACTTTTGTGTGAGGTGAAGGAATATCAAGCGTGGGCAAAGATTTTGATACTAAGCCAAATTGACTCTAGGGATAGAAAGTGTTTGATCACCCCCACTTTTTGTTTGATGTGTTTGGATCATTTGAAACTTGACACTTGTAACCACCCTAATTTGGTCTACTACGACTATAGACCCTATTTGTCCTAAGTGTGATCATACCCTTGATTATGTCCAAACGCCTCTGTTACTGCTTGGCATAATTATTCAAATAAATTCAAACCAATTAAATCAAATCAAACTCAAACATGGATATAGTATTTAATTATAAAGGAATTAAATAAACCCCTAAATCAATTATCCACTTGCAAAATAACACATTCCCCTAGTCTATTTAAATGGCTATAGTCCCCTTAATTATTAAAAAGCAAGAAAATGCTTAAATAATTAATATCCTATTTTTGAATGAATTTAATAAGTTTAATTCATTTCATTTATATTCTCCTAAACCCGAACCTAACCTATCTCAACCACTTCTACCCTGGGTTCTAACCCATCTCAATCTATTCCCCCCATGCTAATATAATCCTAATGCTAATTCTATCCTAACCCACCTCCTAATGTTGTCACATTCCATTAAGGAATGATTAACAACTCAACCCACTTGAGGAAGTCAACTTTCTCAAGCATGACTTCTCTAAAGGACCAACTTGCCAAGTTGAGCCTTACTCTCTCCCATGCCTCTTATTTATGAATTTCATTAATGACTCATTAATGGATATTCCCTCTTGCCCATCCCTCATTAATGGCTCTTACACTTCATTAATGACCTTAGGGGCTCCATTAATGAACCTTGTCTCCCCTCTCTCTCTCCCATTCTTCTATAAATTGAAGGGATTTGGAGCTCATAATAAGCCTCAATTTTTGAATAGTAGTGTTGTTATGCTAAGATTTTGAAGGAATCTCAAAGCATTGTTATGATACCCATTCCTTCATAGCTTCATATCACACTCCATAGTTACTTTCTCCCATGGTTATAATGCTCATTTTTAGACTAATATGCATATTTAAATGATCAACTAATTGTTTTAAACTTGAATCTTTCATGCTAGGTTGTTTATGTCACTAGTATTAGCATAATATGAGGGTTGTTATGTTATTTGCTACACTCATCCTAGTTAGAAAGCAATAGGTCGATGTTAGGGTCTTATATTCTCATTAACCCTTGTTTCTCACTAACATAATGACTTATTGAAGTGTTGTGTCACATGTAACAGGTGCACAAATATACACACACATCTATGGCGCCCACCATGGGGCTCATTTTCCAACTTGGCCTCATTTTCTGTCAATTTTCACTAATTTTCATGCATAGGGTTCTGTTATAGGATCAATTTTTGTCATTCTGGATCACATCCGGGTTACGCCCTTGCACCGCAGAAAATGAGGCTCGCATCCAGGATTTCCCAGATCATTTCTGGTTTAAGCTCACATCTCGTAGACATTAAATTACATCTGGTAAGGAAAGTTGCATCTGGTTTTTGTGTCATTTTCTATCTTCCTAGATCTCATCTAGTGAAAATTTTAGTGAACTTCATTGTCTAACCACTAACATTTGTGTGTTTGACTTCTTTGGTCTTTTGAATAGCTTAACAATTGTTTGCAGGTCGATATTAACGGTTTTTCGTCAGAATTGCTACAAAAAAAACTAACTCAATTTTTCAGGTTGCCAACCCCCCCATCTTGACCTCTATTTCACAAGCTTTCAACTTTAAGATACATTTTCCAATCTATCACTAAACTGACTAGAGGACTATGCTCTTTTCCTTTTAAGGAAAATCAAAAACTCACACATCAATTTATGGGTTGAACGAAATTTGGATTTAACTGAACAAGCAATCACATTGTATAATTCCTTTGGATCAGTAAATAAACAACACACATCACTAAATATTGTGGTTCAAAGAACAAGTTCAACTGTTTAATTCATTTTTGGGACAAAGAAATTGAACAAGCAAACTCATTAAATATTGTGGCTAATTGAACAAGGCAAATCTATTTTCAAGCATATTGTTTTCATTAAAATAGGAACATCTAAATCAAGTACAACATTGCTTGAAGGAAAGAACCACTTTGCTTGACTCTGTTATGGGAGAAAACGGCTTAGATTAGGAGAGTATGCTCTTCTTCTTCGGAAGAATCAGAAATCCAGACATCCAAAGCTCGCCAATCCTTTGCATGCATATTTAATAGTAGAGGGCCTGCCCGTTGAGGAAAAAATCTCCCGAGAATGACCCAAGTGAGGACAGGTTTTACGCCAACCCTTCCAACTCACTATAAATAGTTGCTTCCTCGTAGGCCAAAGCCTCGGAAGACGAAGCCAATTTTTTTATGGAATTTTCACATCATTCCTTGAACATGCTTGGGTATATGTAGAGCGGAGCTGCTTGAATCTTTCGTATGAGACTACATATATTTAGGTACTCATAGGGCTATACACCTAAATTTTTCCTTGTGCAATTCTATGGGGGACGGTTTCGAATGGATTGCCCAATAATATACAATAATTTAAACTGAAAGAATTCATGATTCACCCCCGAAAGGGTGATAATCTTTGTGCAAGGCAAAAAGTAATTGCCCCAAGACACTCATCATATCATGCCCTCACTTGCATTTGGAGTCGGCTAATATAGCATCATGACTGGAGCCATTGCATGCTTGGTGATGGCTATATTCTGATTAGCATTTGAGTGTGTACCTAAGTCAACGAGCAAAGATTTTCATCCTCCGCCTAGAGAATAGGAAAAAGATGAGTGTATGTTTCACCCTCCTAACAATGCAAATTGGTTTGACATGTTTGAAAAATCATTAAAGAAATAACATCTTCAAACAAACAACAACATTCAATCCCGGATCAACACGTGTTTTTCACTCACCAACAGGTCTCAGAAATCAAACTGCAATCAAACAAACTTCACGCACTTCCAAACTAAATTTTTTAGAACTGATCAAAATTGGAAAAGACATCATAAGCTTGCATCCCAGATTTCCCAAATTGCATATAGTATTTAGGATCACATTTGGTATCCTGGCTCGCATTTGGTTAGCACACAGTTGCATCTAGGGTTTAGGCTCGCATCTGGTGTCATCAGAAGCTCGCATCTGGGAGATCACATCTAGGATAGTGGGCATTTACAAAATAGATTCTTAGAAAGTCTCAGTTGATTAGGATACCCTTTTGGCTCTTTAGCTGGTTCCTATTGTGTTTTCTGGTCTCCCTATTGAGGTTTCAAAACTTTTTCAAATGTCTACCTTGAATGCTTAGTCAGTCTTTCATGATCATTCAATACGTGTGGTCTACCCACTTTCTACCAACAACTTGGTTCCCAGCTCACTATCAGGGCAATCTAACCCTCTGACGCTGAAATCATTTACATCCACCAACAACAAATAGTTACTCTTACATAGACACACCCGCTTGAACGGTTTGAAACTCTCACTTGCACTATTGGGAAACATTGACCAAATTGGGAAACAACTTCATGGTTAACACAAGACGCAACAAGTACACGTCTAAAGGATCTAAAGTGTCTCCTAAAACACCACACTTTCAAGGAGAAACATATCATAGTTCTCTGCTCGATCTAGACTCTCCACAAATGGATAGCGACACTCGCAGATGGAGTGAGGCTTTTGAGGAATATAACGATGGAAAATAAAAAAAGCCCGATGATACAGATGAGGAAGAAGAACCCACGTTCGAACGTCCTTTATTTGAGTCTGGCAGTGAAAATGATATCACTGAAGAAGACTATGAAAAACTCAAACAAAGCAAAATATTCCATAAAATAATGGAAAAGATGATTGACGAGGATAAATAAAAATACTTCCTCCACCTAGCATCCACCAGTGTAAAATTATCCTCGAACTATGACGTGGAAAATCTCAAAGCAAAAGAAGTGTCGAATCCTATATCTATTTTTTCCAAATAGATTACCTTAATGCAGATAGAGCTCACAAATCTGAAACAGGAGAAAGCTCCACCCAAATCAAAGTATTCTATGGACACCATTTGTCCATTTTGTTTTGACAAGAGTATCACTATGGTCCCGTTTCCTCCCAACGTGGCAAGACCAAAGTATGACAAGTACACAAGAGAAACTGACCCACATGATCATGTCAGAGAATTTTTTTCTCTAAGCATTGAATACATGCATGAACCTACCTACCTCATGCGACTTTTTCCCAAAAGTCTAGGAGGAAATGCTATGGAATGGTTCTCAAAACTAAACCCTAAGGTCAAAACATTTGAGGAGCTGATTCAACGCTTCATCCAGCATTACTCCTATAACATACAGCATGATGTGACCATGATGGACCTATGTAATACCAAACAGAAGACTGGTGAATCATTTACACACTTCCTACAAAGATGGAGGAAGATATTTGCACGATATTCAAGGGTCATTCCTGAATCAGAGAAGATGGAAATCTTCATTAACAAACTGGTGCTTGAATTAAACTATGCATTACAAATGCAAGATTCACCGAGCTTCAATAGAATGATTAGAAATGCCCTCTGTATCGATAAAGTCATGGTCAAAAGGGAGGAGATCACCCTTCAAAATGAAAACAAAACCAACAACTCCAACTCCAAGCCTAAATGGTGGAAGCAGAACAAGAATGTTGATGGCGTAGTAGACGCATCCAATATTAATCCTAAACCTGAGGTATTTAACCTAACCAACAGTATGCAAGCAAGCAAGGAGGCAAAGGTAACACCTCCCGTCCCCAAAACAAACAATGACAATAAAAAAGGTCGCCAATGGACTTCAAAGCCTCAAAGGACATTCACTCCTTTGGGAGAGCCTCTCGAGACTGTTTTGAAAACATTGCTAGGCAATAAGATTCTCACTATTCCAAATTCCAAACCATGGGAAACAATGCTCAAACCCCGATGGTGGGATGATAATTCTTACTGTGGCTTTCATAAAAACAAGGGACACAAAACTAACAACTGCCTTAAGCTTAAGCATGTCATTCAGGACCTCATTGAAGGCAGTAAGATCAAAGTAGATGGACACACTACCAATGAGGATCACACGGCATTCAATAAACCTTTCCCTAATTATGACAAAGGGGAAACATCTAAAGGAAAAGGTAATGAAGTCAACTACACCTACTCCAATAATGACAATGTGATCAATATGCTAGACATCAAAACTGAATCCATTAATGTGATCACAATCAAAGGTGTTAGGCACACCTCTTTCCAAACGAATGCAGTGATGAGAAGTCAAGCATAGGTCACAATCAAGGGACCCAGTTCCCCTTCAAAACCAAAATTAGCATCAAAGGTTCCCATCATTACTATCCCCAAACCAACAGCAAAAAATGTGGTTACTATTCCTGGAGCAAAGTATGACTTGGTAGACCAATTACAACAGACCTCTGCCAAGATTTCCATCTTCGAGTTGCTCAAAATATCCACAATGCATAGGGAAATCTTAGAACAAGCCCTACATGCTGCAAACGTCCTGAAAGACCTTGATGTAGACAAATTCCAAGTGATGGTCAATCACATTTCAGCACCACATTACCTCTCCTTTTCTGAAGAGGATGATAAGTCATTAACGCATCCACACAATCAACCCCTCCATATCGAAGTCCTTATTCATAGATCCTGTCTTAGACACGTGTTGATAGATGGAGGCACAGTATTAAATATTTGTACACTTGATCTAATCAAAAGAATAGGTCTCTCAGAATAGACAATTGACTCTAGAAGAAAAATAACTATCAAGGCTTATGATGAGGAAGAAAGATCCTCCAAAGGTCTCATTGTTCTACCTATCAGAGTCAGACCAATTGAGAGGAATGTCACATGCCAAGTTTTGGATCTGTCTCTTGCCTACAACATCTTGTTGGGGAGACCATGGATTCATAAAATGCAAGTTGTACCATCTACTTATCACCAGTGCATAAAATTCCCACATAATGGGGTAGAGGTAACAATTCCTACAGATGCTAACTATACTTGCAACAATATCAAAGCAGGTAGTATGATTCCACATAAAAAGGAAGCTATGGATGAGATTTCTCCTGAAACTACCAAAGACATGGTTATGAAGAGTTTTGGCAAAACCTTGAAACTTACAGAAACAGGTATGGGAGAGTACAAACTGGATATGACTCCACACTCACAAAATTGCCAAAATCACCAAGACCCTATGGGAAATCTTCCTCGTCATATGCACCCATGGCTACTAAAGAACCAGATATTCACAAAGCAATTGGCATGGTAAAAGCATCCACATGTTCTTTAGATAACATAGAAGAACAGGCAGTCTTGGACTGGCTTTACAAAGGAGAACCAGCGGAAGTTGAAGTCAAACATTTAGAGATATCCCCAGAGCAGTATGGAAAGGGATATGATTTCCTTAAATAGATGGGATACAAAGGAAAGGGGCCTCTAAATGACATAGGATGAGGGCTTATTGAGCCTATACCCATGGAGTTACAGAACACCAGAGACAAAATAGGACTGGGTTTTAATACTGAATCTAACAAACCTACTTCAAAGGACAGCGTGGTTTCTGACACGGGGAGCGATGAAACAGATGAGATAATACTAGAACCATGGTCTTATGAAAGATTATTGCATGTTGGCACAGAAAATCCTGAATATCAAGGGGAGTGCTATACACCCATCTTTGATGTACCACAAGATACTCACGCACCTTTGGTAACACAGCCTCCTATTCAAGAAGTTAGAGACCCTATAATAGATGGTCCAGAAATTCTAGTAATAGCAACAACCACTGCAAGGACAATGGGATTTACATCCTAACTGGGGGCAGCTAGTCACAATCTCACATGTACTTGACCTACCACACTTTGATACACAGATAGCTAATCAAGTACATAAAATAACTATTGCTGAATACTTAGACAGATCTGATGATGAAGTAACTGACTCTCATGATTATGAATGGGAAGAGCTATATGTTGCCTCAGAGGACATTGGAATCAATACAATTCACATGTTTGCAGTGCCCTCAGCACATCGTCAACATTCTGACACTATTCCTAACAACACTGATAATCTTGAAGCAGAGGAGGAGTTCATTCCTCCTATCATTAAAGAAGAAACTGGTGATTACATAAGTCTAGAAGAATTCTAGAGGCTACAAGCAAGGAGCCTCCTTTTATGGAGAGGTGAGGATGAGATTTCTACTGATGAGTCATTAGAGTTTGGTCCGCATATAACTAGCAACGACCCTTTTTATGATGACCTAACTCTTATTCATCTAAATATCGAAGAAAATAACTTAACAGACCACGTCTTGTCAGTTAATAGTCATGACACTAACGCAATGTTGTCCTTCCCCAAGTCTGATTCCCTATCCTTGATAAATCCAGACCTTATTGATTGGACTAGTACAGATCCTACTCCTATCCTTGACTTTCCTGATGACCATACCCTAGCTTTCTATCTCAATGCTTGTGAACCTTACCCTTCTTCCACCAATGCAAGGAGCGAGAACATGTCACAGGAGGATATCAGGTTTCTCAGTCAAAAACTGAAAAATAAAAAGAAAAGGAGAACTGATGGTGAAAACCACTTTGTGGCAGTATCAGATCCCAAAATAGTAAAAAAACATGATGCATCCGATGGTGAAAACCTCTTAGAGGCGCCAAAGGATGAGACTCTTGATATCCTCCCCGAGCACTTTCAGGAAAGGTCTTCAGTACTAGAAGAACCGACAGAACCAGTCAACTTGGGCACGGCTGAATCTCCTCAAATCATTCACCTGGCACAATCTTTATCAACAGAAGAAAAAGAACAATTCACTGCATTCCTCAAGGAAAAGAAAATCAACTTTGCATAGTCCTATACTGACATGCCTGGACTCGATCCTAACTTGATCATGCATCATTTTTCTATAGCTCCTGGGATCAAACCAATAAAACAAAAACTTAGAAATATGCATCCTCATGTTGCATTGCTAGTAAAAGCATAACTAGAGAAATTGTTGAAAGCCGGATTTATCTGAGTCATTGCCTACGCAGGATGGATCTCTAATGTGGTTCCCCTATCTAAATTAGACAAGTCTATCAGAATATGTATGGACTTCAGAGACTTAAATAAAGCATGTCCCAAGGATGATTTCCCACTTCCTAATATTGACATGATCATAGACCTCACAGTAGGCTACCAGATGTATTCATTAATGGATGGATTCTTGGGCTATAATTAAATCAAAATTGCCCCTGAGGATCAAGAGAAAACCACATTTACATGCGCATGGGGCACGTTTTGTTGGAACGTCATCCCATTTGGGTTAAAGAATATCAACGCAACATATCAAAGAGCCATGAAAACTATATTCCATGACATGATGCACAAAAACATGGAGGACTACATAGATGACACATTGGCTAAATCCAAAGAAAGAGGTACTCATATTCAGGACTTAAGAAAGATATTGGATTGTATGGAGTAGTTTCAACTCAGACTCAACCCAAATAAATGTTCCTTTGGGGTCCAATTAGGGAAGCTCCTAGGGTTCATTATTTCAGCCAAGGGAATTGAGGTAGATCCTGCAAAGGTGTAAGATATTCTAGAGATGACTCCTCCATGCAACATCAGTCAAATGAGGGCACTACAAGGAAGACTTCAATCAATTGGGAGATTTATGTCACAACTGGCGGATAGGGCACAACCCTTTACGAAACTACTACATAAAGGTGTCACCTTCAAATGGGATGAACACTGTGAAGCCAACTTCAGAGAACTAAAAGAGTACCTAGCTACTCCTATTCTTATGGTGCCCATTCATGGAAAGCCATTACTCCTCTACATTTTAGCTACAGATACATCACTAGGAGTATTGCTAGCACAGGAAGATGAGACGAAGAAGGAAAGAGATATCTACTACATTAGTAGAACACTAGTCACCTATGAGCTCAATTACAACATTATTGAGAAAGCATGCTTAGGAGTTGTCTTCGCATCACAAAAATTAAGACACTACATGTCACATACAGTAAAGCTCATTTCTAAGATTGATCCTTTAAAATGTCTCCTTAGTAGAACAGTGTCAACTGGATGTTTGGAAAAATGGGTCCTGATTCTAAGTGATTTTGACATTGAATACGTAGAAAGGAGAGCTATTAAAGGATAGGTTCTTGTGGATCAATTGGTTGATTTGCCACTCCAGGATGATGAACCTTTAACAATATAATTCCCTGATGAAACAATCATGCATCTAACTAAGCAATCATGGAAGATGTATTTTGACGGCTCTTTCACACAGCAAGGCTCTGGGGCCGGAGTTCTATTCATAACTCCTCAAGGCTACAAGATACCAAAGTCCTACAAATTGATGTTTCCATGCACCAATAACATTTTTGAATATGAAGCATTGATAAATGGTCTTAAGCTCACCATAGAATGGAAGATCATAGAGTTGCATGTGTATGGTGACTCTCAACTCATCATTAATCAGGTCAATGGAGACTATCACATGAAAGATGAAAAATTAATGCCCTACAGACAACTAGTAGATGACTTGAAGAAATATTTTGTCTTCATCACTTTCCAACAGATACCTAGAGCAGAGAATAAGGCTGTTGATACCATGGCTACATTGGCATCCATATTACAACTAGAAGAACATCAGTTTCGCTATGACTTCTTGGTGGAAGAACTCTCCTATCTAGCCTTTAAAAACCCTGAATACCAAGTAATATGTGCTTTAAATGCCCAAAACCAATCTCGGTATGCTAATATCATTACCTATCTTATTGACCAAACCATTCCTACTAATCTATCCAGAAATGAGAAGACAGCCCTGATTAGGACAGCATCGCATTATGTCCTCATAACTAATAATTTATATAGATGGGGTCTTGACGGTACACTTCTTAGGTGTTTAGAACTCAAAGAGTCCGATCTCGCATTAAAAGAAGTCCATGAAGGTGTATGTGGATCACACTTGAACAACTTTTCATTAGCTAAAAAACTGCTCAGAGTTGGCTATTCCTAGCCTACCATGGAAAAGGATGCTATTCAATTCTTGAAAACATGTCATAAATGCCAGACACATGGAAATATCATCCATGCTCCTACCAGAGAACTTATACCTTTTATAACACATTGGCCATTTCAGCAATGGGCCTTTGACTTGGTTGGATAAATATATCCCAACTCTTCAAATGGACACAAATTCATCATTACGGCCACTGACTATTTCACAAAGTGGGTCGAGGCCGTACCACTAGTCAAAGCCACTAGAAAATAGGTGGCTATGTTTATTCTGAACTACATTATTTGTAGATATGGGATACCCTCTTCAATTGTAACAGATAATGGGGGCCAATTTAAAAATCAAGACATTGATGACCTTTGTGAACAATTCCACATTACTCAACATTCCTCGTCAATCTATTACCCTCAAGGTAATGGACAAGTTGAGGCATCAAATAAAAATATTCTGAAAATCCTACACCGAACTGTAAGTAATTCTGGCAGAGACTGGCATCTACAACTAAATCAGACACTATGGGCCTACAGAACAAGCATCAGAACACCAACTAGAGCCACGCCATTTTCCCTAGTCTATGGTGTTGAGGTAGTACTACCTATTGAGGTTGAAATCCCATCTTTGCGGATATCTTTACAAGGTCTTGTTACTGATGAACAATACCGCATTGATAGGGTGAATTCTTTGGACCTCCTAAATGAGAGCAGACAACAAGCGTTTGATCACCTCAAAGTATACCAAGCACGTATGTCCAAAGGCTACAACAAAAAGGTCAAACCACACAAATTTGAAGTGGGGGATCTCGTCCTAAAGGAGAATCCTAAAAACTAGCCTAACAGAGAGCAAAAAGGAAAGTTTGAACCTAACTGGCTAGGACCTTATGTCATCACTACTACTTTTGGGACTGGAGCTTATCAACTAGCTATACCTGAGGGAGATGTTCTTCTAGATCCTATCAACACTCTACATTTGAAGCGCTTCTATGCTTGATGCTTGGCTAGCAGAGCCTGTATAGTGGAATAGTTCCTAGAAAATACCAAAAACATTCAAAAATCGATCCTGAAGGAATCCAAAAATAGGGAAAAAAGTCCTGAAGAAAGGTATCTTTGGTGAAAACCTGGCAAAAGGGGCCTTGATACTACAAAAACATTCAAAAAAGAAAAAATAGCAAAAAATTTGAAAAAAGAGAAAAGTGCCTTGATGAGCACCTGGTAAAATAGGCATCTTGGTAGCATAAAAGAAAAGAAAAGATCTTTCCAAGTGGTGAAAAACCTGGCAATCAGGTGTCACTGGTGTTCTGCGCTCCATCTATCAAAGCACTACTGACACTAGGCCTTCACAATTACACCTATGCTCAAACGTTGACTTCATTTCCTGAATGGCTATCTGATCCTCACTTGGGATTTGTCTGTATTTGCATCTTAGGAATAGGTCATTTTACACTGGGGGCATCTTTGCTAGCATAGTAGTTTGCATTGGCTAGGTTGCTCTAGGATGATTCACCTCATCAAACCCAATGTTTCTTGATACATGAAAAATGATGTCACTTTTCAAAACAAGGATGTCTTTTCAAACATCACGTATCCAGACAGGACATTTGCATTAATGGAGTTCCTACAAAGCTATATTGGATCACAAACATGAACGGATTATCCTATCAATACATAGACATAAACACCATATTGCTTGTATTCCAATTTTTTGATTGATGAATCTTTACTGTGTTTGACATATGAATGAACAAGTACTACTTAAACACATAGTTTAATATTGGTTTGATTATGATTCTTTATGTCCTGATGATGTTTTCAACTAGGGATATCTAAGCAATTATAAATTTTATTTGCTTGATTCACAATTGATGATTTGTTATGCCTTCCGAGTTACTCCATGACGTCTGCACAAAGACAAAGAGTCGCAAGGACAGGGGGCATAACATTTTCTTGGTTTTCTGCATGTGGTGGTTGTTTCAAATGAGCCTATACATTTCACCTAACTTGGATGTTTATGGTAAGAGCTGCCACCATGAGTGGATAGCCGCATATATCTCGATCTTCGTTATGTGTAAACTACGGTGAGGTTCGAACAATTCCCTTGTCTATTTTCTGAATTTAGATTCTCGCTAATGTATACGAATCATAATGTACCCAAGGATATAAATTTTCAAGGTCGTTGCGGGTCCAATTTCTTGCCTTCCATAGATTCTAATATAGTAAAAGGAAGGTGACTATTTTGTTATCCTGGCTTTTATGCCTTGATGCCTAAGTCTATTTCTGACATTCCAATAAACATAGTATTCATACTTTAATAATATCAGTGGGTATTAGTGATGGTTGTACTATCAGGTGGTATCCGTTCCAAAAAGCACCCAATGATGATGAAATGTTAACATATCTGCAAATCAGTGACAAGTCCTAAGAGTCTGCATATAGCTGCATTTAGAGATTGCATGATGCATTTTTTTTTAAGGATTTGAGCTTACAATCAATTCTAGTTTTCATCTAAAATCCAAGTTGATTACATCATCTATATTATTGATATCCACGATTCCCTAAATCTCTGATCTATCAGGAACAAAATTGAACTCACGTGATTAACTTGGTACTCGTGTGTTTTCTCAAAGCACACCTTCATTTTTTCACTTTTTCTACTCCATTCTTTCTTTCCCTAACCGCTTCCTACAAGTGATACGTTCTTTCAACAGAGGGATTTTTTTTCTTTCCTTCGATTTTGTTCCCAAGGGGGCATGATCACACTATCATCAATTAAATTTTTGCTCAAAACAACATTAAAATGACTTCGTTATCAAACAAACTAGGGGCATAACAGTTTCCTTGACTAAGTCAGAACTGTTAGATAGAAAGCTTTGGTTCTCATAAGTTGGATATCTTGTGTTTCCTCATTTTAAAAGATTCTTATTAAGCTCCTGGTAGCTTCTTACTGACTTTTGGATGACAACCAAGTTCGGAATCGGTATTATCAATATTTGGACGACAGCCAAGTTCAGAATTGGTATCTTTAAAAATATTTTATTTACCTTTGTATGAAAACCAATTTCAAATTCAATTCTATAAGTTTAGTTTGAACAAGTGCGAGATTGATCTCATCAACATTTTGTTCGACAACCAAGAACGAAATTCTCAATCTTTCTGAAGTCAAAATCAAAAACTTTCTTTGAATCAATGCGCTGCTCGCACATCAATTCAAAGAGGGGAAAATGTAACCACCTAATTTGGTCTGCTATGACTATAGACCCTATTTTTCCTAAGTGTGATCATACCCTCTATTATTTCCAAACGACTCTGTTACTTGGCATAATTCTTCAAATCAATTTAATGTCCTAGGTGATTTTTATCACTAAATTATATTAATTATTATAGCCATATAATTCAAATCAATTCAAACCAATTAAATCAAATCAAACTCAAACATGGCTATAGTATTTAATTATAAAGGAATTAAATAAACACCTAAATCAATTATCCACTTGCAAAATAACCCATTCCCCTAGCCTATTTAAATGGCTATAGTCCCCTTAATTATTAAAAAGCAATAAAATGCTTAAATAATTAATATCCTATTTTTGAATGAATTAAATAAGTTTAATTCATTTTATTTATATTCTCCTAAACCCCAACCTAACCTATCTCAACCACTTCTACCCTAGGTTCTAACCCATCTCAACCTATTCCCCCCATGCTAATCTTATCCTAATGCTAATTCTATCCTAACCCACCTCCTAATGTTGTCACATTCCATTAAGGAATGATTAACAACTCAACCCACTTGAGGAAGTCAACTTTCTCAAGCATGACTTCTCTAAAGGACCAACTTGCCAAGTTGAGCCTTACTCTCTCCCATGCCTCTTAAATGAATTTCATTAATGACTCATTAATGGATATTCCCTCTTTCCCATCCCTCATTAATGCCCAAGGCATTAATGGCTCTTACACTTCATTAATGACCTTAGGGGCTCCATTAATGAACCTTGTCTCCCCTCTCTCTCTCCCATTCTTCTATAAATTGAAGGGATTTGGAGCTCATAATAAGCCTCAATTTTTCAATAGTAGTTTTTTTATGCTAAGATTTTGAAGGAATCTCAAAGCATTGTTATGCTACCCATTCCTTCATAGCTTCACATCACACTCCATAGTTACTTTCTCCCATGGTTATAATGCTCATTTTTAGACTAATATGCATGTTTAAATGATCAACTAATTGTTTTAAACTTGAATCTTTCATGCTAGGTTGTTTATGTCACTAGTATTAGCATAATCTGAGGGTTGTTATGTTATTTTCTAAACGCATCCTAGTTAGAAAGAAATAGGTCGATGTTAGGGTCTTATATGCTCATTAACCCTTGTTTCTCACTAACATAATGATTTATTGAAGTGTTTTGTCGCAGGTAACAGGTGCACAAATATACACACACAACACTTTTAGCAACAAAAAAATTGTTGATGACACATCACATCTCCAAAAATTGACATTTGAGCAAACACAGTCCAAACTTTTGTCCAAAAACAAGTAGCAAACTATCGCAGGTTATCTTATCATTTCTTGTCTTTAGAATTATCGTACAACAAAGCTCCTTGGAGGCAGAAACTCGTATGGGAATCATAGAATTGTCGTATGGGAATTCGTATAATTTTGTATGGGATCTCAATCAAAATAGCTTGACCTACAGTATCTTTGCAATTTGTTCACTAAGTTCATTACAGCAATTGTCAGTTCTTGACTACGTGACCTGGCTTACCTTCATCTCTCATCCTAGTTTCTTGCATGGTCTTGTTTGTCCTACGCTTCTTTGTCAACAATCAATCACAAATCAACTTGGTCACAAGCATCGTTCAGTAGTTATTCAGACCTCAAAAACATGATACCTTGTACCTCATTCAGTGAATCTTCTCACCATTTCTTCTTAAACTATTGAAAAGAAATCATTCAGAAATATTTTACATTCATACATCAGCCTAGTCATTTTGGACTTGTAACCACAATTGTCTTTCATGGTCCAAACAAGAAGTTAAAAATCCGATCTCAATTCTAAGGGAAAAGCTACCAACGATCTCCTTCCAGGATTATCTTCCTGCCAGAAACCATGAGAAAATCACAAAATCCCACAAACAGATACTTCAGTTCCGCATTAGTCAATACCTGTCTTTGATCAATCAATCCTAGTTACGCAAAACACATCAACAATTTCTTTGTTCCCCAAGTAAGAAGTATCCTATCTTGGATCAAATGCTCAAGAAAATGAATTATAAAGGTAAAGGATTAGGCCTCCTTGAAAAAGGTACCCTAGAGTCCATCCATGTTAAATAACATCCACAATCTTATGGTCTTGGTTAAAAGTATCAATGCACTTCATCCAAAAATGTTGGTACAACTAATGAAAAATCCAAGTGTACTTACAAACCCACCATTGAATCTTCCCATTTTTCATCCAAAATATTTACCGTCATCCCCCATCCTCCATCATTGCAACCCAAGATAACCTATCACATGCCTCATTCATCGTCTAAATCCATTTTGGGTCCCTATATCCCAAAATTCACCATCCCATATCCTCCACATACTAAATCCATTTTAGGGCCTTATATCCCAAAACCACATCCCCCATCTAGTTATCCTACTCATTCCTTCATCCACCAATCCCATATCAAACATCTCACTCTTACATTCCCAATCGGGATCAACAAAGGCACATACCCATATGTATCATCCCTTATCCTCATGTTATAATTCCTTCCATATCTCCTCCATCTCATACAACTTATCATGCTCCTTCTAGTGCTAATCACAACAATTTGGATGCCAAATCTAAAATGCATAAAGCTAAATATCCACAACAATCTCAAGCTTTCCATGTCCACTCCAAAAGACACACTCAAGCAAATAAAATATAATCAAAAAATGCACTACATCTCAAAGGCAGCAAATGCCCACCAAAGAAAAATCAAAAACTTTGTGGATCCCAAATCAAAAAGATGCAATACATCTACAATAAAAATCTATAATGGCATCCAAAGTTACTAATCCACTAGCTAAGCATTCCTCCCCTCCATCTTCTAAATCCATTTTGCATGCTTATGTCCAAAAAATACACAGTATAACTCCTCCATCATATCCAAATCTATCATCCACTTCTCATCCACTCTTTCCACACCCCTCGCAGCATGTGCCAACATTGGTCCTAACAACATCCCCCTATTACACTTGTTTCCCTTTAGTCCATCTGAACACTTCCCACTACTTTATCCCTTACCCCACATTTATTCTTGTTGGTGTAATTAAATATTCACTAATTACACTTTACTTAAGATTACTTAGGATAATGCATTGCATAGTAGTTTTCATTTTAGACACCTAGGATTTTGCAACCATTTTAGCACATGGTGTAGGAGAATTCCACTTTAGGTGGTGATAGTTGTTATCTTTTTCCATTTTATGTGTGAGATCCACCTTTAGTGCCCTTATCACATTATCATCATGTCCTTGTTGCACATGTTGCACTTACTTTTTGGTACAATGGAGGATGATCCACCTTTTGTGGACATGTGATTCCACCTAGTGTGATTGATAGCTTATCACTTGCATATCTCCTAGCTATTATGCATTGCATAGATATTCAAACATGTCTATATTGTAAATCAATAGGATTTTATGTATTATTGATTATCATTGAATATAGTTAATTGAGGATCATATCATTTGACTATCTCTCTTGTGTTATCTATTGTTCTTATAGATCTTGGCGTATTTTCATTGCATTAGGAAAATTCTTTCATTGTATCAAAGCTTCATGTGAAATTATTACATGGTATCAGATCCATAGGAGTATTTATTGCATAGTCATTAAAGAGCTTTTTGCTTTAACTTTTGCAGGGTCACGATTCATATCTATGATAAAAAACTTGTGGGAGTGTCTAGAGAAAGATCTGACCTACCATTGCATCCGAGTGGTCGTTCCAATGAATTTTGACTATAAATTTTCCTACTTTGGGAAAAAGTAAAATTCTAGGCAATTTTTTTTGCAAATGGGACCCCTAAGGTCAAATCTGCAATTAAGTAATACATATTCATTTTTTTTTTTTAAATCAATTTTTCAAAAGTTGGTGATTTTATTCATAATATTTTGTTCTGCAAAAATGTTGGGGTTTTTGTCGGGGACCCCACCCATGTTTTGTGAGTTTGTCAGTGTTTGCAGTCACAAAGAACCAAAGGTCGTACATAGAGAATATTCCAGATTGGTATAGGACATGGCAACCAAACCCCAGCCCATATCATTTCTTGTCGAACAGTCATCATCATCAGCAGCCAAAAAAATAATGATATTCTAATTGATAAAATATTGTGTTGCGGCATATAAAAAATGCTAAATTCATTAACTCCCTGTAGATATGGGACAAAACCCACTAAGGCGAGCCCACAGCCGAGCTTGAAACTTGGTGCACTAACTTGCAGTCTGATCTACCATATGGCTAATGCAGGTCCTTACCCCACATCGCGGCATATAACTTGGATCGTCCATCCCATGGATCCATTATCACCGCACGAGCTCCAAACACAGTGTACTCTGGTGTGAGCTTAGTCCCCGCACTTCCAGTGTGAGCTCAGTCAAATGCTCCAAGTTTAAAAGCTATCACCTAAGCTCACCCACAGGAGATCTTTAAGGAAAATAAGTTCATGCAGATCCAAAGCTTTGGAGATGAACATTGTCACAATTTGCACCCAACCATGAGTATACACACACGGCAGACATGGGATAGTCTTGATTGACAAATCTTCCCTAGCATAATTTGGTATTGGACATTGTTCAATGGTAACCAAGCCTCATAGTAGAGTAAAGGAGTCAACGAAAAGCATATTGGTTTCTCAGCACGTGCTCCCTCCATATTTTGGCTTCTCCTATGAGTGGAAGATATGGTTCCTCTGCATTCAAAGTTGAGTTCAACAAGTCTACAACACTGCCACACGGGCTTTCTCTCTTGCCATGTCACCTGGACACGTAGATCTTACAACCCAGCACATATGGAGGACATGTAGGAAAAGAAGATTGGTCAAGACACGCACACCTATACACTTTAGCAAGCAGTTGGCCATGTCGTCGCCATCGCCTCATTCCTACGTCATCTTTCCCAGTCATCCTCTAACTGGCCTTTTTTTGCCACGAATTCAGGTTTACTATCCTAAAATTGACAGTCGTCTGACCATCAAATATGGCTTTTTTATTTTTTTGTGATGGTCATTTGACCATCAAATTTAACCTCATTTTTCTATGACATTATCATAGTTTAAATTTTCTGCCCTTCACCATATGCAGTTTTGATTTTGAGGGCGATCTTTGAAACCCCATATATTGCTCATTTTAAGGCCTTTTTCAAAGGCTTTTTTTTAATTTGGGGTAGAAAATCGTGAATTTTTTTGTGGTGTTGTTATTTTGTGGTTTTGGTGGACAGATTTTCTAGGATTAATAGGTTTTGGTGGCTGTACCTATCTAATCCTTGATTTTGCAACTTTGGGGGCTCTCTAAACTGTAATTAATGAATATTTAATTACACCAATAATCCCCCATAAAAATCTCAAGATCGCTAGAATTGGGCTTCCACTACCTTGGTTTCAAACTTGATGCTTGATTCCTTGATCCATCTCCTCCTTATTATTCCCTCCATAAACTTCCTCCCAAAAATGAAAAAAAAAAATCATAAAAAGTCTTTATAAAAAAAAGATAAAAAAAAAGTAAAGAAAAACATCATCTAATAATGAAAAGTTGGCAAACAGGCACCTTGGACAAGTACCATGATGAAAACTTTGCAAACAGGCATCGTGTGTAATCCCTCCATCCAGTTTCTCTTCATACTTGGGCAAAAGATCTTCTAGCTACCTCTTCATCCCTTCCTTTCTCTCTCATCCTCCTACCATACCTATCATATCTTATCCATTTCACTTCCTCCATCCTCCTTTAGATCTTGATAACAATAAAAGTCATCATGTATACTCTAGACATCCCTTGGCATTTGTTTCCTCATCAAACCATTTATATTCATATATTTATGTCCACCCATCCTTCCTCCCATCCATATAATCCTTTCTAACGCCTTCATCATCCTTATCCACCCGTTATCCTAGCTTCCATCTACCTTCATCCTCCTCTTATCATCCTATCTTTCATCCTACTATTGTAATCACCTCAAATTGGTCTAGCAAACCTATAGCCCCTATTTCCAATTATTTGCTCTTAATAAATCTTAAATCAAATACATTCATAAGCTAGACCCTAAAACCCTAATTATGAGAGCATTTAATCAAATTTTCTTACATAATTGTAATCCTAACTTGTTGAATCAAATCATCAATCTTTGAGCCTAAAATACTTAAATTACATAAAACATTGGGATAAATCAAAAGTCCTAAAGTCCCTTTTTAAAAGAACCTATTCACAAATTTGTGAGCACATTTAAAATCAAATAAAATAAATAAAAGGGTAAAATACCAATTTTGTCTCATTCTCCATAAGGTTGACCAACCAAATCACTTGGATCAAGCTCACATGGATTGAGGAAATTTGAATCTCCATCGTTGCTCATTTCCTTTTTCCTCTTAATCTCAACCGTCCATCTCTTGGAATTTCTTATAAAAGGGATATCTCCCTTGCTCAACATAACAAGAAGATTTCAAGTAGAGTTATAATGTTATTTTCATTCTAGGGTTTTATTGTGCACTCTTAGCTCTTGCTCTCATAGTAGTTGACTTGCATATGCATTTTTTGTTTCATTTTCTTAGTTTAATGGCATCTTAGTTTCCTTTCATAGATTAATGGTAGATGCATTGCTCATTTCATTGATAGTTTACACTTGCATTTTAGCTTCATATTTCATGATTACTATGCATTTAGTTTTTTAGTTGATGTATTTCATTTTCTATAGTTCCTAAGAGTAAATTATGCAAGTAAATGCATCCTTCTCATCCTTGCATTTGAATCTTCCATTTTGGGGTAATCAAGTCACCGATTCTTCATGTCCAATCAGATGGGCATTGCTTAGAATCACACTCACTTCAACTAGGAAGCAATAAGTTGATTTCAAGGGTGTTTATGCAATATTTTGATTCTTTCTTTGATGTTAACCCTTTTGATGTAATAGTTTATTGAAGTGTTTGGTTGCAGATTTGATCACAGATTTTACAAGACATAGATTTGGTGCCCACCGTGGGGCACAAAATCATTTTTTTGCCTTATTTTTATGATTTTTTACATTTTAACGAAACTGCGTTCATTGTCGTGTGAAGCTTGATTCCAGCTCTTACTACAATTCAGTGCACAGTAGTTTGTCGTATGGTGACAAGTATTATGTTGTACGAGTCTTCTTTCCAGTTCTTTTTTTTTGGGCCTATTAGATTTGTCACACAGGCTTTGATTGATACTTGTTTTTTTGTATTGCAGCATATAATTTGTCGTGCAAGTTTCAGTGACATTCTATTCTCTATGATTTGTCATTTTAGGAACAGAGTGTTTTTAGGGGTCTTATTGAGCTGATTTTAATTTTCTAACCCCTAGCATGTGTTGTATGATCTTTTTGCTCTCTTAACTAGTTTGTGCAGGATGTCTTGACAAAGATTTGCTTGCCAAAGTCTCACTAGCACACAATTTGCAAAAAAATTACAAACATTTTTGTTCTTGTAGGACGCTTTTGAAAGAAAGAAAATTTGTGAAACTACTAACGCTTGTATTTTTAGGTTGCCTTGTGATTTTATCAACCAAACAAACATGTGCTTTCTTAGATGATTTCTTAGGCACCTATTTTAATTAGGGTGTTTCTTGTTTGAGTTGAATTGAATATTAGGGGATTATGCTCTTCTTCCTTTGGGAGAGTCATAAACCCAAACATGTTTGATTGAGCTTGGGCAAACAATACTTTTCTTTTGGGAAAATCAAGTGTTCTTGGCGTGTTTGGGAGAAACAAAGGAAAATAGGAGAGTATGTTCTTCTCCTCTTTGAGGGAGAATCAGAAATCTTGACCTTCTATTTGCTATCCATTTCTTTCATGCATTTACCTTTAGAGGGTCTGCCAAGAGAGAAATCTTTTGGGAACAACCCAAGTGGGGAACAAGTGAACCCGGCTACTCCATCCCACTATAATCAAAATATTCCTTCAATCCAAAGAGAGGGAAATCTTGGCTATTTTCTACTTCTCATGTCTCTTCATGTGTAGGGCCTAATTGCCTCAATCTTGCTAAGAAAGACTACATTTGACTAGGTGCTTGTAGGGTCGTTTTGGTCTCAATCTTGTTTACAATATTACAAGGGGATTACATTCAACTTGTGTAGGGCTGAGAGGTCTCAATATTGCTTGTGAGACTATGCATTTTGGGTTCTTATATGGCTATATGCCTTAATTTTTCTTGAGAAACTACAAGGGATATTCATGAACGAATGTCTTTCAAAACCCACAACATACAGACTTGGAAAAAAACATCACTTTTTTTGTGAGGCAAAGGAATATCAAGCATGGTCAAAGATTTTGATACTAAGCCAAATTGACACTAGTGATAGAAAGTGTTTGATCACCCCCTCTTTGTGTTTGATGTGTTTGGATCACTTGAAACGTAACATGTCTAGAAAAAAAAAAACTCTTGACAACACATCACATTGCCAAAAGCTGACATTTGAACAAACGCAGTCCAAACATTTATCCAAAAACAAGTGGCCAACTGTCCCAGGTTATCCTATCTTTTCTTGCCTTCAGAATTGACGTATGACAAAACTCCTTGGAGGAAGAAAGTTGTATGGGAATCACAGAATTATCATATGGGAATTAGTATATTTTCATATGGGATCTCAATCAAAACAACTTGATCTATAGTATCTTTGTAATTCGTTCACTAACTTCATTATAGCAATTGTCAATTCTTGACTGCGTGACTTGGCTTACCATCATCACTCATCCTACTTTCTTGCATGGTCTTGCTTGTCTTACACTTCTTCGTCAACAATCAATCACAAATCAATTTGGTCACAAGTGTCATTCAGCGGGTATTCAGACCTCAAAATCATGATACCTTGTACCTCGTTCAGTGAATCTTCTCACCATCTCTTCTTAAGCTATTGACAAGCGATCATTCAGAAATATTTGACATTGATAAATCAGCCTAGTCATTTTGGACTTGTAACCACAATTGTCATTCATGGTCCAAATGAGAAGTCAAAAAGCCGATCTCAATTCTAAGGGAAAAGCTACCAACGATCTCCTTCCAGGACTATCTTCTTGCCATAAACCAAGAGTAAATCACAATATTTCACAAACAGATACTTCAGTTCTGCATTAGTCACTACCTTTCTTTGGTCAATCAATCCTAGTTACGGAAAACACATCAACAATTTCATCTTACGATTGGGGATCCCAACACGATGAAAAGAGTCACCACACTAGTGCCTCTTCCTCGATCAAGGAACCCATTGAACAAGAGATTAGAATATGTCAACAGGACAAACATTTTCAGAAAATGATGCACACTCTTATACAACTTGACAAGGACAAGTACTTTATGCATCTCGCATCTATAGGTGTCAAGCTTCCACCTGAATTTTATGTGGGGTGACTGATACAACAAGAAGAGGTGTCCCCCATCAGTATCCTCAACCAACAAATGCAAGATATGAGATGTGAACTCATGGAGTTAAAGAAAGAAAAAGAGAAACCTTCTAGTAAGTACTCGCTAGAATCTATATGTCCCTTCCCATTTTCCAAGAACTTGCACATGCCACCTTTCCCCCTAAGGTTGAAATTCCTAATTATGACAAATACAATGGGGAGAGTGACCCTCAAGATCACGTGAGAAAATTATGATCTTATCATGGAATTTATGCATGAAAGAATGTACTTCATGTGATTTTTCCCACAAAGCCTCAGTAGCCAGTCCTTGGAGTGGTTTAAAAAACTCTCGCCTGGTATCCAGACATTCGATGAACTTGTACAAAATTTTATCTAGCACTACTAAAATATCTTACTAATGGTCACTATGTTGAGTTTGTGCAACACTAAACAACACACCAAGGAACCATTTGTTAAGTTTCTTCAAAGGTGGAGAAAAATGTTCAGAAGATATCCTAGACAGATACGTGAGTCTGAGAAAATTGGCATCTTCATTAACAACTTGGATCATGAAATGAACTACACAACTCAGATGCAAAGGTACACTTCCTTTAGTGACTTGGTCGACATTGTCATCGAGATTGAGGAAGTCCTCGTGAAGAAAGGTGAACTCACCTTGTGTAAAGACACCAAATTGTCTAGCAATGGCAACAACTAGGACAAAAATAAATGCTAGAATAAGAACAAGAATGTGGTTAATGATGGCATAGTTGACTCATCTGAGTACAAACACAAGGAACCAGTATTTAATCTCTCTAGTAGCATTGAGGCTGATAAGATCAATGCCAATGTTACAAATTCAACCAAGAATACCCAAGAGACTCAAAAGGACAAAGCACCATGGATGTCAAGACCTAAGAGAAATTTATTTCCTCTTGGAGAAGCCCATGCAGACACATTGAAAATATTGGTTGCCCACAAAATTATCACAATGCCTTACTCTAAGCCCTGGGAACCAGTGGTTAAGCCCAAGTGGTGGAATGATAAGCACTATTGTGATTACCACAAGAGCAAAGGGAATTTGACTAATGATTGTATGAAACTAAGACATGTGATACAAGATTCGATTGACAACGAGACTATCACGGTTGGTGAGCACAAATCGAATGATGAGCATAAAGCTTTCAAAAAACCTCTGCCTTCCTACAAAAAAGGAGAGATGTCAAAAAACCAAGGAGCTAAGGTAAACAACACCTATACAAGTATTGACAATGTGATTCACATACTTGAACCTGTGGATCAATCTATCAACATTATCAGTATCAAAGACCAAGACGCTGAGTCTGCCAATGTTGTCACTCGCAATCAGTCCAAGGTTACTCTTAAGGGGGTAGCATCCTCATCCAAGCAAACTATTGCACTAGAAAACAAACCATCGAATTCTTAGCAAACCACTTTATCACTCCCAACCGTGAACTACAATCTGGATGATCAACTACAGTGAACTCCTACTCAAATTTCCATTCTGGAATTACTTAAGTTATTGCCATCACACATGAGATTATTGAGACAACCCTTTTATAAACTAATGTTCCCAAGGACCTTGACGTCAATCGGTTTCAGACCATAGTAAATCATCCAACTTTTCCCCACTACTTATCCTTCTCAGAGGAAGATAATAAAGCACTCAATCACCCCCATAATCAATCTTTGCATATCTAAGTTAAAATACACAAGCATAGGGTCAAGTGCATTTTGATAGACGAAGGCACTGGTTTGAACATTTGTACTCTTAATCTTGTAATAGCATTATGTTCCTCAGAACATTTTATTGATCCTAAAAGAAAAATAACTATAAAATCATATGATGAGGAGGAAAGGTCATCAAAAGGGTTAGTAGTTCTTCCTATCAAAGTGGGGAAAATTGAGCGAGATGTCACTTTCCAAGTACTGGATTTACCTCTGGCATATAACATTTTACTAGGGAGACCATGGATTCACGACATGTAGGTGGTCCCCTCTACATACCATCAGTGTTTGAAGTTCCCACACAACTGGGTGAAGGTCTTTGTTTTAGCTGATAATACCTACTCCTACAATGGTTTAAAACAAGCAGATAGTATGGCTCCCCACAATAAGGAAGCATACAATGAGAAAACTTCTACAATTGCTCAGATACCACTCATTAAGAGCTTAGAAGAAAAGATAAAAATCAAGAACACAAGCATGGGGAAATATCAGTTTACTCAGCTCCCCACATCCCTCAGGTCTTATGGGATGCCATCTCCATCATTTCAACCCTCTAGCAATCAAAAATTGGAAATACATGAAGGGTCTGGTATGGTAAAAGCTCGCGACTCTCTCTCAAAGGAAAATGAGGAAAATATTTTTCTGGCATGGCTTTATAAAGACCAAGACCAAGACCAAAGGATCAAACATGTTGAAATTTTCCCAAGGAAATATGGGATTGGTTATCAACTTGCACAAAAAATGGGCTACAAAAGGAAAGGACCTCTAGGCAAAGGAAAAGGGTTGTTGGAACCCATAAATGTTTATTTTCGTAGTCTCACGAACAAGACAAGGTTAGGATACCGTGAACAGTGATCTCACCCTTCTGTTAGAAATATCCCTACCAATCCTCACACAGAAATATATGAGGATGAGAGTGAGGAAGAAGTGGAGTTTGTTCTATTTTCTTTTGAAATACTTCACATTCAAGATCCTGGATACCAAGGGGAACCTCACATCCCACAATCATTCAAGCATCGTTACATAACTCTCTTCAAACCAAATGAACCCACATCTCCGCTATTACAGGCATAAGGGAAAAAAAGTCACGCCTAACAAGGTGGCTTATCTATGGATGAATCCAATCCAGAATAAGGGACAGAATCTATGGATAGACATCCAAACTGGGGGCAATTTGTTTCTGTCTCTCACCTACTAGATGTTTATCATTTCATAGATGACCGAGTGCATTCCCTTGAAGAAGCTCCAAATTGCCTCACCCAAAATTAGAAAAGTATGGAACAAAACCCAGTACACCATAATGAGGCTCAGCGGGATACCGATGACAATAACCCTGTTCAAAGTGCAGGCATCTAAAATACTATCCTAATATTTGGAGGCATCTTACCATAGTAATATTTACTATGACTACAACGACAATGTGAGGAATGAATTAGATGAGCAACATCCTAACTAGGGGAAATATGTGGCTCCTACCCATGTGCTAGATCGACCTCACTCTTTTGAAATGGACTCTAATGAATATGAGTTGGATTATTTCTCTGACGCCACAGTGGATATTGAGATTGATTTCATTCATAAGTATGCTCCCCAATTTGACCCAGGAGAAAGTTCTAATTTCGCTCAGCCAGCAACCTCTCCTCAGCATGCAACTCATGTTTCTAAAGAAGATTCTAACGAATATTCTGAAGATACTGAAAGAACATCCCTTCCTCCTAACATAAATTGGAACTTTGGAGATTGTAATAGAGATACTCTTACATGGCTTACTTCAAGAATCGAGATGATTCTAGTAACCACTTTCATGGGGCGCATGGCCGCTCGTGAGGGGAATCAAAACACTAATTAGGTAAATTGGGTCAAACTCGTGCAATACTAACAATGACTAAAATAGTAATGCTAGGACAAGATGCAGTTTTGGTAGTCCTTTAGAGAGTTTCGTTGTAGAGATTCTCTTACCAGTTGAGAACCTTGATCTTGATAATGCAGTGTTTTCCTTGGAACCTGTTGGATCTTTACCCCTTGTTCATCTTGAACTCATTGAATAGAACCTAACCAAACCTTTAAACCTGATCAAATCACCCAATGACTACACCTTGGCTTGTTACCTAATATCCATTGCACCCCTCACCTCTTCCACCAGTGCAATGAGCCTAAGTATGACAGAGGGGGAGATCAAGTTTCTCATCCTAAAAAATAAAAAGAGGTATGATGGTGAAAACCACTTTGTGGTAGTGTCAGAACCAGAAATAGTAAAAAAAAATGGCATATTCAATGGTGAAAAGTTCACCGAGGGGCTAGAGGATGGAAAACTCAATCTCCTACCTAATCATTTTCAAGAGCGGTCTTCAGTATTGATAGAACCTACAAAACCAATCAATCTAGGAACAACAGAAACATCTCAGTTAATACATCTGGCACAGTCTCTATCTGAAGAAGATAAATAGGAATTCACTCAATTCTTCGTGATGAAGAATATCAACTTTGCTTGGTCCTATTTAGACATGCCAGGGCTAGACACAGATTTGATCATGCATCACCTATCAATTTCTCCAGGGGTCAAGCTGGTCAAACAAAAGCTTAGAAAGATGCATCCCCATGTGGCACTACTATTCAAATCTAAATTGGATAAATTATTGAAATCTGAATTCATCTATATTATAGCATATGTCGATTGAATCTCCAACATTGTGCCTATTTCTAAGAGAAACAAATCAATCTAGGTTTGCACAGATTTCAGAGATTGGATAAAAATATTGATTTTGGTCGAAACCAAGAGCGAAAACTGAGGGAAATACAACAGTCAATAATTTTAGGAGAAATCTATTAGGTTGGGGGGAGTGATGAGCCCAAATAATGCTCATTTGTTTATGGGATTTCTTATATATCTATCATTATTATTATGGAGTTTAGCACCTAGTTGTTGATACTTTTCGTGGTGCTTTCTTAAACTTATTTAGCTATGGGAAATCAACCTATCCTTATATCTTTTTTTTATATCAAGTTGCTATGTAATCTATCTATATTACTCTTACATGTGATTAAGTGAATGTTATTCTAAGGTAGCTATGGATATACAATTGTCTTGTGCAAGCTAAATTAATCATATTAATGTCATGTTGTAACAGCACTTTGATGAATAGAATGATACTTTACTTTTTTTCATCTGAGTTAAGATTTGCGAAGAGTCATCCAAGGGAGCCCAGTTGGTGATAATTTCACTCATTTATTTATGTATTAAATTTTTTGTTCAGTAATTAGTTTTAGTAGTTGATTATTCCTGCAGCCATTTGACTTTTGTGTTAATCAACTAATGAAGATCTGATGGAGATGATGAAGACCAAGTGATACCGAGTATCATGACTGTAGAAATAGTTAGATCATTTGTTTTCATTGATGTCCAGCAATTGATTAATTGATTTTTATTTTGTTATCATATCTTAAGAGGAGAAGTTAAATGGGTGGAAAATATAGATGATACAATGATGAAGTAATGATGATATATTTGTTTTCTACTATATATTTTATGTTATCAAATTGGTACAATCAATTGTTTAAGTCGGGAATTGCAAAGAGTTAAATTAATGACTAAAAGAGTTACTTTACCGAGCTAGACAGAGTCAGTCGGTATAGAGTTATGTAAGTCAGTCATAGTTACTGAACACCAAGTGAAAGACAAGCACCAAGCACCAAATATAATTTAGACACCAAGCAGTGAATGAAGACAGTTACCGAGTTACAAAGCAAGTATTACCGAGTACGGGATATTGACTGTAAATGATGATAAGATCAAATTTAATGTGAAGCGATAATGAGATGGATGAGGATGTGAATTAAATGAAGTTTGTTAGAATATCTATGAATGTGAAAATTCAATGAGAATATGTAAGGCGAAGATCAAGCGGTTAAACCGAAATATGTGAGTTCTAAGAAAAGTTCAAGTTTCGAGGTAAAAGTGAAGTGGTTTACCGAGCTGAGAATTATGAAGAAGATGATCGAATGACAGAGCGCAAATGATGGAAAATCTAATTAAGGAGAGTAAGAGGAAAAAATAAATATATATAAAGAATGAGAAATTAACATATTTTATGTTGTTGGTGAATTGAACAGAGAAGAAGAAGTTGAAGAACAACATTTACCAAGAAGAATTAGAAATAGAGATTGAAGAATCTATAGTCTGAGAAAGAGATAAATGGAGTATGAGATATCAATATTCAATTGAGCATAAAGGATCTGACATAAGAAAGGGTAGTTTCTATATTTACAGATCAGAGTTTTAATGTTGCTTATTAGTATTTGTAATAGAGAAATCTCTTATCCAAGTGGATTTAACCATCCTATTTGTAAAACCTAGAAGTAGGTGACATTCCAAAAGAGTGTTTAAAGACCTCTAACAAGGTCACTCCTAATAGAGTGAAGATCTTAACAGATCTGAGGTAAATCCTCTAACAGGGTCACATTTAGCAAATGTGTTTGTAATTTTTAACAAGATAAGTTCTTAACCGAGCGTACTTCAGAAGGGTACAATTTTTATTATGGGTCACAATTCCCATAGAGGTTTTTCCCAAATTGGGTTTCCTTGTTAAATCTGGTGTCAACAAGTTAAATCTGGAGTCAACTATGTTAATCTGGTGTTACTAATTTTTAATGATGAATTTACATATTTGAGATGTATGGTTGTTTAAGTTATTAAGTTGTTTGGTGAATTGTTTATTACTGTATTCAGTGTTACCAACTGAATTAGTGAGTTCGGTTTTAATTATTTAAGTTTGATTTTGTCTGATTCACCCTCTCCCCTCTCAGTGGACCAAAAATTGGTATCAGAGTTAGTTACTCTAAAGTGATAATTTTAAAAGGACTTGAGTTAAGATCCAAAGATGTATAAGAGGGAAGCACCAAATCTGAATAGGGATCATTTCTCTACATGGAAAAGTGGAATGAGGTTGCATGTGTCTAGAGTAGGAGAATATGGACTTCATTTTCTTGATAATAAATATGTTGCACCGACTACTGCACCTTTGACTATCAGTGAGCAAAGACAGAAACAAGAATACACACAAGTTATGATTGAGATTGCTTCTACACTTACCGGCCAAGAATATGATGAACTTGATGGATTTACTACTTTGAAACAAATGTGGGATAAGCTTATTTTTACCTATGGTGGAGATCATCATGTTCAAAAGGCTAAAGAAGAAAATTTGAGAGGTAAATTTGACTCTATTAGAATGAAAAAAGGAGAGAGAATAATATAGTACAGTACAAGACTTAAGAAGACTGTTAATTCTATCAGAGGAGCTGGTGGGATCATAAAAGAGGATGATGTTACAAGAAAGATGTTGAGAACCCTGCTACCATGTTATGTTATTCGTGTATCTTTTATACAAGAGCTGAGATCTATTCCCTAAATGAATGTTTCACTAGATGCTACTATTGGTAAGTTAACTGCATTTGAGTTAAATGATTTTGACAATAGTTTTCCTGCTACATCTAAAATTGAATCTGCATTTAAGTCTACTTTAAAGATTGGAAAAGCTAGGGAAGCTACAGCTAGAGATGGATATTTGATCAGTGCTAGTGATAAATTTTATAGTGATACTGAAGGTCTTAAAGAGTTATTTAGCAATGAGAATGAGAGATAATTTGAAGCTTTGTTGGCTAGAAGGCTGTAAAGAGGCAAAGGCAAATAGCGAGGTAAGTTACCCTTGAAATGTTTTAATTGTGATAAAATTGGTCACTTTGCATCTAAATGTCCTGAGAAAGATAAGGAGGAAAAGAAAGATAATAGAGATAAGGACAAAAGAGAAAATAGATTCAAGAGATTCAGAGACTACAAAAACAAAGGTAAGAAATCTTTTCATATTGTTAATGAAGGACTAAGTGATGATGAATCATTTGATAGTGATGATGGAAAAGAAGTTGTTTATGTTGGTATTAAAGATTATTCTGATGAAGAAGAAGAAATATCCCTAATATCACAAGTAAGTAAGAATGAAAAATGGATTATAGATAGTGGTTATTCACATCACATGACTGGTGACACACTTAAGTTTATTTCCTTTGAAAATCATGATGGACGATTTGTTAGATTTGGTAATGATGCTCTATATCCTGTGAAAGGAAAATGTTCTATAATTCTACTAAATAACACAAGATGTGATGATTTTTATTGGGTTGAAGGCTTAAAGTATAATCTATTAACTGTTGCACAGTTAAATAATACAAGTCGCCAACTGGAATTTCAATATGGAAAGGTGAAAGTATTAGGTAAGAAGGATATTCTGATGGCTACTAGAGAACAGTCTTGTATAGTCAGAAAATGGAAGCACTTCCATTGTGGACTGGTTATGCCTTCATAGTAATTTTTTTGGGTTCATTTCAAGTGCCTTGAATGGTTCTTTGACTTGGATCTAGATTTCTCCCCTGTTCTGCCCCATTTCCCACTTTTCTCCAGCCTATTTCTGGCATCCTAGACTGCAAAACTGAGATTTTTGACCTCAGGGTCAAAATCAACCTTTCTGGGTCAAGGTCAACCTCAACCTTGACCTAGGTCAAGTTTGACCTCAACCTTGACCTAGGTTATAATCGACCTTTTTCTAGCCCAAGGTCCATATTTCAATTTTTTGGGGTTTCCAGATGTTGGGCTTCGGAAAGATTTAATTCCCACTTCTGGATCAGCTATTTTGGGTTCCGAAATGATGATTCTTAAAGTATATTTAATATAGGTCCACTTCTATGGGTATAGGTCTAATGGGAATTTAATTCTCCTATGTAGGCCTCTCTAAGATATTGTGCCCTAGATTGGTATATAAGGAAGCCTTCTCCTCTCATTTTCTCTAAGTCTCAAGAGGTGAAATCTAAGTGCAAGTTAAGAATCAAGAATCTATTGAAGCAATCATCTACTCTCAAGAATTCAATAACTCAAGCATTCAATCATTCAATTCATCAAGGAGATCCATTGGAAGCCATTGAAGGATTCAAGCTCTATGGAGCCCTCTTGTTGAAGATTCCTCCATCCACATTCCTCCAAGCCTCTTCCTATTCTAAGATCCATTGAAGATTGGTGTTGAAGATCTTCAAGCAATTGATTTTATACATCCTACATCTGACATTATACATTCTACATCCATTTGGTGCATACATACTTGTAGATCCATCGATTTGAATCTACCACAAGGGCTTCTACATAAGCAAGGTGAATTGTTCTATTTCTTTGTTTATTTATGCAATTTCAATTATATTATAAGGTTAATTCTAAAATTGGGGTTTGACCAAGGCAAACCCCTCCCCCCAAAAAAACAAACCATTTTTCTTGCAGGGACAGGTTCGAAATAGCGAATTGGAGTACAGATTCGGATACCCTTTTTAGCGAACTATCGGGATCTAGAAATAGATTTTCTGTCAGAGTTGTGCAGGTCAAGGTTGACATTTTGGGTCAAGGATGACATTTTAGAGTCAAGGTCATCCGTGACCTAGGTCAAGGTCGACCTCAACCCTGACCTAGGTCAGAATCTAAAATTCTAGGTCAATGGTGACATTAACTTGAGGGTCAAAATTGGAACTATGTCATATCAGAAAAAGATTTCTGGTTTTTGTAGATCTCACAGTTTCGGTTCAGGATAGCAAAAATCAACTGTTTATGAGATCATCTGACAGGGTTTTCAGCAGGTTCTTTTTCAAAGGTGTGTATTTTATTCCATTTTCCTTTACAAACATTTCTAGGTTTACACCCCTTATCATTACAATTAAATGTAAGGTGGATAATATGTGCATAGGGTCACTTTTATGAGCAAATCTCCATTGTTCTAAACCCTACCCATATTTTCTTCTTTACATTTTGGTGAACCCGTGATAGACAACTCTTTCTTTTTGGTGTTATATTTACATTTTATGTTGGATCTTACATGCATTTATTTTATGCTCTTGCATTTATATTTCAAAATTTCAAAAAAATCACAAAATTTCTTTAAAAAATACAAAAACATTTACATTTCTCATGCTCGTAATGTTACTTTGTGTTCAACATGTATGATTTTTGTTTTGAATACTTTAATGAGGCTTTTGTTGCAAAAGAGGATAGATCCCCTAATGAGGTACATGGAAGTGAGGATGAAAATGGTTAGAATGAGATCTCCATTGATCCTATTCCTATTTCATCCTCCTCCACAACCTCCCCAATTGACCTTTACCATAGGGTGTGTGCATGGTTACCTTCATGTTCTACTATTTACAACATTGATACACCTAGAAAGACTTCATTTAGTGTGTGTGATATTGCTTTGTCCTCTCTTGTATTACCTTGCAAGGATATATTAGAGCAAGCAGATTGACTTTAATATTTCTCTTTATGGAGATGAGTTGAGGATTGATTTTAATTCTTCTCCTAATATATGTCTTTTTTATGAGCCTACTTTAGAATATAATTTACCTTCTTTCCTCTTTAGGGACCAAGCTTTAGTGATTTATGGTGCTCCTACAAGTTGCTTTATTTATAGGGATGATAATCCTCCTGTTTGGGATTAACCTTTGGATTTGGATGTTGATTACTCTCTTCCTCATTAATCCATTGTGGATGATCCTCATATTTGGGATGAACCCTTGGATAAAGACATTGATTTATCCCCTACTCGTGAAGATGCCTTGATACAAGAGGGTGATTTATTAATGGATGACATATTCATACATGATGGTAACTCTTTTTCTAAAATACACTCCTCTTATGCAGACATTTTAGAGAAAGAAGAAGACATTATAGATGTTTTACCTTCATTTGGGATTCCTTCTAGTGATGAGGCATTAGCAGAGAATGATATGAATTCCCTTCATGCTCTCCCTCTTATTGATGATCTTATGGAGAATCAAGATCCTACCTGATCTCCTCCTAGGATGTATTATTCACTTCCTTCTTGTGAACCTGTTTGTAGTGTTGAGACAACTAACATGGTTTATCCAAAACCCTTGTTGACTATTAATGGTTGTCCTTGCATTACTATAAAGGGTAAACCTAGATATCCTTTGGATTTATTTGCTAACATGGATTCTGTTTCACATGCTTATCGTACAAGGAATAACCCTCAGCCTAATCTGGTGGTTCCTACTTCTTTACCACCTTCTCAACCCATTCTTCCTCCTTCACCCCATCTTCCTAGCAAGGAGTATGATTTGACAAACCAATTGCGCAATACCCCTGCCAATATTTCTTTATGGGAGCTTCTTCAAACATCACCTACCTACCATGAAGCCTTGAAAAAATCTCTAGCAACTCTTCCCACTCTACCTACTAATCAAGAGAACATCAATGCCTTCTTACAATGCATGCATGCTACCCCAGGTCCTCCTGACATTGTATTTACTCAAAAGGATTGACCTTCTAAATAAGTTTAGAATCAATATGATGCCCTTATGGTTGTTGTTACTATCAATAAGAGTATCATGTTAGGGATTTTTCTTGCATGAATCACAATGCTTGAAATGTCTTTTTGAATCTTGTTACCTTTTAATTCTGATTCAGAGACAAGAAAAGCCTAATTGCTAAGGACTAGATAAGATCCTTCTTCGTTTTTGAGCTCCACATATGCTCAGGCAGGTTTTACCTTATAAGATGACTGATAACACAGTATTTGTTGATGTGGACACTTATTAGATATGTATCTTTATTGGACCAACTTATGAATTATCTTGTTGATGATCAAGCATAACCATAAACAAGATATTACCATGCAAATTATAGTTATTAACATAACAATAACCAGTGATACAAGGATCCTTTTCATCCTTCTTCCTTTTCTTTGTAGGAGGGTTAACCTAATGGATTCTCTCTTCAAGGAATCAATAATATGAACAATGTCCTGCTGACAGAGGTCCTTTATAAGTTCAACTTATAAGTTCTTGGTAACAGAGTATTTAAATTGATTTGGTTTTGAAAACTTAGAACATATGAGACACAGATAGATATTCAAATAGGTTCCTGAATCAGTGCCTATCCTTTGGGCTGCAGAGTCAATAATAAGCAAAGAAATGACATAAACAGGATACACTGAACTGCCTTACAGCTCAAACAATTAGGATAGTCTGCCTTAAAAACTACCTTGTTACCTCCAAGCCACTGTATCAAATCCTTAACTAAATAGTATGCTTCCTGAAATCATTCACAATATTTAATTCCCTCCTTGAGAGAAAATTGTAAACAATTAGATGGTTACCTTATAACCAGAGTGTTACTGAATACCTTATAAACCTTAACACAGAAAAGCATGCATACAAAGTAAAGAGACAATAGTTGAGAAGAGTAAAATTGCACCGTATTTCATTTATGTAATCTAGCTTGTTTATACATGAAAGGCTTACACAGCTTCAAAAGATATACATGAATCAGAATATCTGAATTATGTTGTATATTATCTCTTCTTTACAAAATGTTCCAAAAATTCAAAGACCCTTAACTATTACAAGTATTATCATATATATAGACTTCTAGACCATCTTGGGATCCATAAGGATGCAACAAGCTTTGGATGGTCTCAAAACCCTAACCCTAAAGATGTAAGACAGAGAAAAGAGAGAGAGAAGAGAAACGACGAGGTGACTAAGTCAAAAAGGTGAAATCTGATATCTTTGTGGTTCTCCCGACCTTGCGACTGCAATCTGATTTGTAAGTGGCCGCTGGTGTAGTTATTATGAAGTCCTGGCACTTGTTCTCGCCGGCTCACCTGTATTTCTTTTGAAATAACTGTCCATCAAGTCCATGAATAGTGCAGCAACATGTGTCACCCTGCTCATCATCCAAAATCTCCTCCTCTTCTACAGGTTTCTTTTTCTTGGGCGTTGTCATGACTTCCCATGCCTTTACTTCATCATCAGTTGGCCAATTGAAGTCTTGAGTGCTTTGTACCTGTACTTTCTGTCTGTCCCATCTCTGATCAGTGATGTTCTTTACATCAAGGAGGAATTTGTTAATGTCAGTCTCAGCCTTAAATGCTTCATCAAGTATTAAATTGAAACCATCGACATCAACATCCTTTCCCAAAAGAAAAGCCTCTTCATTAGGCATTTTAGTATCAAATTCATTTCTCCAGGCATCTATGGACTTTACCTGGTCATCTTCTCCTTTTAAAGCAGGGATAAACCTATTAAAGTCAGCTGAGAATAGACTTAATTTAGCTTCTATCTGGTTTAACTTTCCCTTAAAGAATGAGAGAGAAATATTTACCCTTTTGATCTCATCTTCTACCTCTGTCACAATTGGAGGAAAATCTGCCCTAACGTTTTGCAATGATGTTAACTTTTCAAACAGACTTGCTCTGGCAGACCACTTTGTGAAGTAGGGGTTCAAGATTAGAAGGTACCTTAGTACTTCTGCATGCAATGTAGGCAATTTGTTGTATGTATTTATCACAACATTAGTTTTCTCCTTAAGGATCTCAATCCTATGTTGCAATATGCCTCTTAATGCTTTTAATGCTATGGCATTCCCCTTTTCTTCATCATCTTTCTGTTCTATAGCCTCTTCTGATCTAGGCTTGTCTTCAATTTGCTGAGGTGCTGGCACATATACCACCTCTGTTTTAGCCTCCAATTGATCAGTTAATATCTTTATCATTTGATCCTTTTGGTATAGCTGTATATGGCACAAATCCCTATCTTTGGATAGTGCACTTGTTTCTTCCAGCAGGTTAGTATATCTCTCAGACAATTGCTTTGTCTTATCCTCATTCAGCTGAGCCCAGTGTGTCATTATTTGAGAGATTTCCAAATCTCCTGTGTTTTTCACTGACCACACCATCTGGTTCCCCACCATGTTTTCTTGTATGTTTACCAACTGGGGCTTATGCTCTTTGGGGCTCAAATTCCACATAGCAAAGGCTTGTGACTTTGGGTCATACCCAAATCCTTTGATCATGTCCCCTATCTGGACTTCACTGACCATTTTAAGGTCAGGCTACTTTCTTATTTGATCTATGACAAATGCTGATGCTAAATCCCAGCCTTCTGCTAACAAGATGCCACTTCCTAACACCATCTTCCTGGCATCTTCAGGAGATATATCTTCAATCTCAGGTTCGTAATTTTGCAGGGCTACAAGGGCATCATTTGTAATTATTTCCTTCCCATCTACAAGTAACTGGGACTTCAACTGCTCTGCCTTGTGCCATCTGAGGAAATCCTTGAATTCCTCTTTCTTGACAAAGTTGTCATCACTCAAGAACTTTTGCTGATTTAGCATTCTTTCATCCACACATGTCCTCAGTGGGATTTCAACATTTTCCTCTGGATCAGGCATCTATTTTTTGCCTTGCCTGATTGCTTTCCTCAGGTTGTGGTCATACAACCTAGTACCTGGTATCAAGGCCTTAACCTTGTCCTTTTTCATCTTCTGGCCTTCTCCTGAAGGCTGGCCTAATTCTAGTTTCTGCCTCTTAGCTGCAGGCTCTTCCAAATCATCTGGCTGTGTTGCAACAGTTAGGTCTATGATGTGTGGCTCTTCATCTCCTTGCATCTGTGAGCTCTCAGCCATTTCTTGTTCTTGGGCTTGTTTTTGTGGAGGAGACAAGTATGGTCTTGCATAATCACTGTCATCCCCACTGTCATAATCTGACTCAGAATGCTCAGGAGATTGAGCACTTTTCTTGGCAAGAATAGTATCCAATTGTTCTGCCAACATGTCATAATTGTCAATCATGG
>MU226172.1:314886-344478 GCA_018584345.1 Thuja plicata
CATCAAGGAAAACATCAGGCACTAATAACCTACCCAAACCAGATATCCAAGGGTTTGATACAGGGATAGGCTTATCAGAATTCTTGTAAAAGTAGGTAAATAGAGAATAACCTGTTGTTCCTGGGGTTACTGCAACTCTAATATCCTTGAATTCATCTTTGAACTCACCAGTATCAATCTTTCTATTCTGAGTAGACCCTGGCAGCAGCTGTAGAAACTCATCTGAGAAGCTGTGTTTTCCCTTTTTCTCCTCTCCACTGCCTCCACTAGTTGATGCAACGCTCATGGCAGTACTCATGTTTGCAGGTACTTGAATCTTAGACTGGACGATATTGAAACAAGTCTAAGATCACTACCCTCTGTATTCTCAGAAATTTCAATCACTCTATAACACTGCTACAGCTCTGAATATCACCTTTTGCTCTAAAACAATAACTTTTCTCTGAGATCATAAACTTGGTGAATAAGAATGAATGCACATTCCTCTGTTTATAGCCATAGGATTCAGAGTACATGGCTCAAAGTTCAGAAACATCAGTTCTGCCATTAAGGTGATATGTCGTGAAACGTTCAAAAACCTAGCCGTAGTTGAGCGAGGTGACAGGAAATCAAATTTAAATCATGAATATTTTGGCGCAATCATAAAACGGTTAAGACAGCTGACATGGCACTCTGTGATTCATCTTCTGTCATACATCTTAGCTACCTTTTGTACACAGTAATCAAAAATTCATGTATCTGATTGGCCGTCGGATGATCTCCTCTGTCACGTCATCCACTTGGTGCCGCTTTTGTAGATCCTATTATCAAGCGACCTTGTAACCTCATAAAGTCTCTTTGTCGCGAGCATTTTCTCTTAACTATGGTCCGATCTCCAGATTAGGTGAAAATGTAAACCTTTACCTCGGCTAACCCAAGTCTTTCCAGCGATCAGGTGACTAGAGCAAAAATCTAGGTCGCGCAGAGTTAACCTTAACCCAGCATTCTTCTCCAGACTTCGCGACAAACCGTTTACCTTTTAACATTTTATTGTTATCGCCAAGTCGCTGGATGCTTATTTCTTATTTCCAGATAACACGACAGCCTTCAGTCGCTGAGTCGGGTGATCCTGTTTCTTTACCTTTAGCTTGAGGCACGTGCCTTTTTTTGTTCACAGCGACCTCGCAACATACCCTAATCGCTTAGTCGGAAGGACTTTTTCTCTGGGTCACTTTTATCATCAGACTTCGCGACCACCGTCAGATCTCTTTACTTCTTCATCGAACGGCTGTCGCATAATCGCCATACATTTGTTCATGCCCTTAAATCATTATGAGACTTCGCGACTGAAGGAAAACATACCTTAGTCTTGTTATCGCGTGATCCATTTCCTTCTTCTAGCGATCACCCGACAACCATTAGCTCCGTGACAGATGTCGTCCTTTCTTTTGTCCATGTAATACTTTCTGAATAACTGAGTCATCGCCCCTTTTCTAGTGACAACCCGACTAAGTATTTTTACTAACATCAAACAGCTAGTCGCATGGTCGGGAATGTTATCTATTAACCACCATTTAATCACGAGACCACGCGACTGAAGAAAGAGCTAAACTGTTTGACTGAGCTGATCCAGCGACCATGCGACATGAAGTGAATCGCAAAGTCGGAAGACATTTCTTTGACTTGCTAATTCTTCTTGCGATTACCCAACTGAAGCGGGTCCCATTCTTTTTAAAAGCTTATAACATGAGTTCAAGCGACAATCCGACTAAAAGGAAATCGCTAAGTCTCGAGACACTGAGAGAATATTCCATTTCTTAACAAGACTACGCGACACAAGGCAAAAGCGAATTCGGGAGATGATTTAGCATATTCGATTTTGGTAAAGCGATTAAGCGACCTGACTTAAAGCACATGTCTTAAGTAACTTGAAGAAGGTAACGAGGGAATACAAAGACATGGCTAAGGGTTTCAAAATACATCATTTTAACACTTGGTTGCTAGGGTTTTCAGGGTTTTGACAAATTGGGAAAGGGTTTAAGCACGAAAACCTGAAAATTTGCAGAAGGCTGGACAAGGAACAGGGCAAAACAACAAAATCACGAAATGCAACCAACATATCATTTGTAGGACCTTTATTGATAATGGATCTGGGCTTAATATTTGTAGCATGGACATCCTCAAAGCGATTAAAGCTGATCTTTCAACTATTCAACCTGACAATGCTCTTATACATGGCTTAGATAACATTGATAAGAAAACTTTGGGAATCATTACCTTACCTATCAAAGTAGGTCCATTCATCCTGAATACTCATTTTCATGTTATTCCTAGACCTCTTAATTATAACCTCCTTTTGGGTAGACCTTGGTTGCATGAGATGCATGTTGTTCCTTCCAACCTTCATCATAAAGTCAAGTTTATTCACAACAACATGGTGTATACACTTCATGCAGATGATGCGCCAAATCCTTGTTTGAATATTCAAACCCACAATACTCATATTCCTAACAGTAATCCTTCTTCCTCTAACACTCTTCCTAGAGATGATTGGGGAAACTTTGATTTTAATCCTACCTTTATTGGAGAGTATAAAGTTTCTAATCTTGATTTTATGAAGCAACAAAGAGAGTTTGAATAACGGGCTTTTTCTCCTATTTCTAATGCCCTTAGTAATAACTTTGTCACTGCTTCTACCAGCTATGAATCTATCAAACCTACTAATGATGACATGGTGACTACTAAAGTTCCATTGACTCCTTCTGATGTGGCTTCTTGTTATGATCTTGGTTATCATTTACTAGTTAAACAAGGATTCCATGGTCAAGGATGTGGTAAGCATAAACAGGGAATTCAAATGCCCTTACACAATGGGGGGCATGAAAATTCTTATGGATTGTTATTTAATCCTCAACAACATATGAATGTTACGAACATCACAAATAACACTTCAAAACATCATGACCCTATGAAAAATTTTGACCAAGAATTTATTCTGCCTAAACTCCTTCGTGCTAAGATGATTACTAGACCTAAACAAAAAAAGAAACATAGTCCACACTTGAAGAATCTTCCTATTTTTTTATATCATAGATTTCATGATCACTCTACTAAAGAATGTCAAGCTTTACATTATAAGATTAGGAATCTCATTGATGGTAAAGTTATTTATATATCATGTGGCAATGAGTTCTATTTCAATCCTATTTTTTCTAAATAACATTTATGTTCCTATTATGGAGCTCCACATTATGTAAACAATGTTATCCTAATCCTTGGGGGCTCATTATCTTGCATAATGTTGTGAGCGATATAATAGGTCACATTTCATCCTTGTTCCTACACTTGGGGGGCAAGGATGAAATCTCCTTCTTTTTTGTCTCTTCGGGATCCACTTTTCCTTGGTTAAGAAGTATCTATCTATTATGTGATATCCAATCATACATGAAAATTTTGGTTTGCATTGGGGCTCTATGTCCTTGATTATAACCTATTTTTTTGTTTGGCATTGGGTTTCCACGGTTGATAAATCTCTCACCTTGGAAATTGAACAGTGTGCTATCCCTCACAAGGGTTACTTTTTCACTTCTTGCATGATATCTCTTTGCATTTGTCCCTTCCATGGCCTCATAGGAATTGTGACCTTCTTGGCTTGGACTGGGTGTTGTCTATGGATATTATCTTGATGTTGAAGAAGGATTTATCCTTGTTCTTTTCTTTCCTTAACATGTTAAAATAGTATGTATTTTTCCATCTTAAGGAGGGGGGCATATATATGGCATCCCTCGTTCTATATTATGCACTTTTGTTCTAACATTTTGTTTTGCAGCATGCTAAATCCTCTAAAGGTAATGCACATAAGTTGTTAAATCCTGAATACACATTCAATTACAATTCAATATGCTAAATCCTCAAAAGGTAACGCACATAAGTTCCTAAATCCTGAAGAGATACGCATTTTACAAATATGTATTCCATGGTGATGTAAGGATATGGATCCATGGGTACTTCATAAAAGCCATCAGAAGATGCACTACATACATGCACAAAGTTTCCATAAGTCACACAACTTTATGGGGTGACTGTCAAGTTCTTGCTTGGTGGGCCATCCTATCTTTTTTATGGTTCACAGTGAGATACACACATCTTACTGGGTGAGCTAACCACTCCTATCTCTCTCTCTTTCTCTTTTACTGGTGATGTCTCTCTTATCGTAATCTTATGGTTGATAAAGACTTAAGTCATTGGCGTCTTGAGGATTCCTTTGTGCCTTTTTATTTCAATAAGATTATCTTTTCTTCATGATCTCCTTTACCAAGAGTTTGCATCAAGTCCATACTCTTGCTAAAGTGGGGGCTAAATGTATAGTCAAAAAATGGAAGCACTTCCATTGTGGATTGGTTGAGCCTTCATAGTAAGTGGTTTGGGGTCATGTCAAGCGCCTTGAATGCGTCTTTGACTTGGATCTGGATTTCTCCCCTGTTCTGCCCCATTTCCCACTTTTCTCCAGCCTGTTTCCGGCATCCTAGACTGCAAAACTGAGATTTTTGACCTCAGGGTAAAGGTTGACCTCAACCTTGACCTAGGTTAAGGTCGAGCTTGACCTTGACCTGGGTCAGAATCGACCTTTTTCTACCCCAAGGTCCAGATTTTGAGTTTCTGGGGTTTCCAGATGTTGGGCTTCGAAAAGATCTAATTCCCGCTTTTGGGTCGGCTGTTTTGTGTTCTAAAATGATGATTCTTAAATTAAATTTAATATAGGTCCACTTCTAGGGTTATAGGTCTAATGGGAATTTGATTCTCCTATGTAGGCCTCTCTAAGAGATTGTGCCCTAGATTGGTATATAAGGAAGCCTTCTCTCATTTTCTCTAAGTCTCAAGAGGTGAAATCTAAGTGCAAGTTAAGAAGCGAGACTTGAAGCAAGAATCTATTGAAGCAATCATCTACTCTCAATAATTCAAGCACTCAAGCATTCAATAATTCAATTCATCAAGGAGATCCATTGGAAGCCATTGAAGGATTCAAGCTCTATGGAGCCCTCTTGTTGAATATTTCTTCATCCACAGTCCACCAAGCCTCTTCCTATTCCAAGATCCATTCAATATTGGTGTTAAAGATCTTCAAGAAATTGATTTGAGACATCCTACATCTGAAATTCTACATTCTACATCTATTTGGTGCATACACACTTGTGGATCCACAGATTCGAATCTGCTACAAGGGCTTCTACATAAGCAAGGTGAATTGTTCTATTTGATTTGTGTATTTATGCAATTTTAATTATATTATAAGGTTATTTCCAAAATTTGGGTTTAACCAAGGCAAACCCCTTCCCCCCCCCAAAAAAAAAAAAACCATTTTTCTTGCAGGAATAGGTTCGGAATAGAGAATTGGAGTGCAGATTTGGATACCCTTTTCGGCAAACTATCGGGATCCGGAAATAGATTTTCCGTCGGAGCTGTGCAGGTCAAGGTTGACATTTTGGGTCAAGGATGACATTTCAAAGTTAAGGTCGACCTCAACCCTAACCTAGGTCAGAATCAAAAATTCTGGGTCAATGGTGACATTGACTTGAGTGTCAAAATCGGAACTGTGTTAGATTGGAAAAAGATTTTTTTTTTTTGTAGATCTCGTAGTTTCGGTTCAGGATAGCGAAAATCAACAGTTTCTGAAACCGTCTGACAAGGTTTTAAGCAGGTTCTTTTTTGGAGGTGTGTATTTTATTCCATTTTCCTTTACAAACATTGCCAGATTTACACCCCTTATCATTATAATTAAATGTAATGTGGATAATATGTGCATAGGGTCACTTTTATGAGCAAATCACCATTGTTCTAAACCCTATCCATATTTTCTTCTTTACAAGTCTAAAGGTAATTTATTTTATCTTGATACTTCTATGAAGAGTTGCCTGTTTGCTAAAGTTGAAGATGTTTGGTTATGGCACAAAAGACTTTGTCATGTTAATTTTGACAACTTAATCAAAGTGAGTAAGAAGAATAGAGTGAGAGGACTACCAAGATTAGAGAAACCTGAGAATGCTATGTGCAGAGAATGTCAAATGGGTAAGACGACTAAATCCAGTTTTTCAAGCAAGACAAATGTTACACAAGGAATTTTGGATTTAGTGCATACTAATTTATGTGGACCCATGAGGACTCAAAGTTATTAGGGAGAGATATTTTATTTTATATATGGATAATTACTCTAGAATGATGTCTGTAATGTTTTTAAAAGAAAAATCAGATGTATTTCAATATTTAAATGGTATGAGAAACGAGTTGAAAAAGAGACTAGAAGACAATTGAAATGTATGAGATTTGATAGAGGAGGTGAGTTTACTTCTGATGAGTTTATATTGTTTTGTAATGAAAATGGAATTAAGAGACAGTTGTCAACACCGAGGACACCACAACAGAATGGGATTGCTGAGAAAAGAAATAGATCTATTGTTGATTGTGCTAGGACACTGATGATTGAAAAAGGAATTTCACAAAAATTTTGGAGAGAAGTTGTGAGTACTGTTGTTTACACATTGAACCTAGTACAAATGAAGAAAGGTACCAATAAGACACCTTATGAAATCTGGTATGAACACAAACCTAATGTCAGTTACTATAAATTTTTTGGAAGCAAATGTTATATTCTGTAAGATTCTAAAGAAGGAAAGTTTGATTCAAAAGGAGAAGAAGAAATATTCTTAGGATATTCTATGAGGAATAAAGCTTGCAAATGTTTGAACAAAGTTACTAACAAGATCATGGAAAGTGCAAATGTAAGAATTGATGAATTTGTAAAAAGGAATGATGAAGATAGAAAGAAGGAACCTGAGGATTATGAGAAGTTCATATATGTACAATGTGATGTTCCTGATACCTTTCCGAGAGCACCTACCAAGGAGGAAGTTGAACAAGGATTTCTACAACTGAATGTTGATGTTGAAGGATCGAGAGATACCAAGCCTATTTGGAAAAATATGTGAGGAGGCACCGTTCCCCGAGCAAGATTATTGGAAATAAGGATGTTGGAGTGATGACTAGAAGCAAGGTGAGAGACAATACATGTTTTATATCTATATTTGAGCCAAAGAAACTTAAAGAAGCACTAGATAATGAAGATTGGATGAAAGAAATGAAAGAAGAGTATGATCAAATTGAGAAGAACAAGACATGGACAGTAGTACCCGGGCCTCAAGACAAAAATGTTATTGGTACTAAATATATTTTTAGAAACAAATTGAATGAGCATGAAGAAGTTATCAAAAATAAAGCTAGATTGGTTTGCAAAGGTTATGCACAAGAATAAGGTATTGACTATGGAGAGACTTTTGCACCTATTTCTAGATTGGAAAGAGTTATAATACTTCTAGCTTATACTTCTTACAAAGTGTTCAAGGTGTGTCAAATGGATGTTAAGTCTGCATTTCTTAATGGGATACTTGAAGAAGAAGTACACGTTGAGCAACCTGAAGGATTCATTGAGAACACTAACAAGAACAAGGTACGTAAGTTACATAAAGATTTATATGGTTTGAAACAAAAACCCCAAGCATGGAATGAGAGATAACACTCTTATCTAATCAAAATGGGATTTTAGAGAACAAGTGATAACAGTAATGTTTACTTGAAGTGTGACAGTGATAACAAAGTTTTGATTGCTGAAATTTTTGTTGATGATATTATTTTTGGAGGTAATGACACCTTATGTAAAGGATTTTATGATGAAATGAGAAAAGAGTTTGAAATGTCAATGATTGGAGAGATTAATTTCTTTCTAGTTCTATAGATACAACAAGTTCTGGAGGGATCTATATTACACAAGCTAAGTATATCAAAGAGATCCTCAAAACCTTTGGTATGGAAGATTCTGAGCCTGTTGGAACACCTATGGTTACTGGATGTAAATTATCAAAATAGGATGAGACACAAGAGGTGGATAATACTCTTTATCGATCCATGATTGGTAAATTGCAGTATCATGTTCACAGCAGACCTAATATAGCACACGTTGTTGGGATTGTTGCAAGATTTTCTTCTAATCCAAAGGAAACACATATGTCTGCAGTAAAAAAAAATTTGAGATATCTGAAAGGCACAGAAGAATTTGGTTTATTGTACAAGAAATGAGGTACTTTTGATCTGCAAGTATACACTGATGCAAATTGGGCTATAAATGTTGATGATAGGAAAAGTACTAGTGGAGGCACATTCTTTCTAGGTGAAAGATTGGTTACATTGTTGAGAAAGAAGCAAAGTTGCATTTCACAGTCTATTACCAAGGAAGAATATGTTGTTGTTTCTATGAATTGTAAAAATATAGTATGGATTAAACAATTAATTGAAAGTATGCAAGAAGAGATCAAAGATTCGGTTACTATTTTTTGTGATAATACAAGTTCTATTAATATATCAAAGAACTTGGTGTTGCATTCAAAGACCAAGAACATTTCTATCAAGTATCACTACTTGAGAGAAGAAGTTCAAGAGAAGAATGTGAGATTACAATATGTTAATTCAAAGGAACAATTGGCTAATATATTTACAAATCCACTACCTAAAGATGATTTTGAGTATCTCAGAGGTAAATTAGGGGTTCTTCCCCTATCCAATGTTCACTAAAGAGCATGAGGCATGTTTCATCAATTCTATATTTCATTAGAATATCTATTATTGAATTGATGTTAGTTTGACACACTTTAAGAGTTTCTTGAAGTTGTGAAGAGATTTTTGTATGCAATTTTTTATGAGTACATGTCAGGTATAATCCACTATTGGAACAAGTTTTCAAGCGTATGACTTTTTGGCATTGTTTTCAAAGAGGGAGAGAATGAATTGATGGCATTTATCCTTAAGGGAGATATTGATAAATTGGGAGAGAATGAATGAATTGCTACTATTTACTCATGAAGGAGAATCAGAATGTATGCTCCAAGAAATAGAAGATTTATCCAACAGGGAGATTCAGATTAGGAGATCAGAGATCAAAGTGGAAACTGAAATATCAACTCAGAGGGAGTTCAGTTTTGTATTTGAGTATTGTCATCATCAATTGCTATAATACTATTATAGTGGTTTCCATCAATGCCAAAGAGGGATATTCTTAATCAACCGATGAAGATCTGATGGAGATGATGAAGACCAAGTGATACCGAGTATCATGATTTTAGAAATGGTTGGATCAGTTTTTGTTTTGTCATTGATGTCAAGCAAATGATTAATTGATTTTTATTTTTCTACCATATCTTAAGAAAATAAGTTAAATGGGTGACAAATAAAGATCATACAATGATGAAGTAATGATGATATAGTTGTTTGCTACTATATATTTGATGTTATAAAATCAGTACAATTGATTGATTAAATCAGAAATTTCAAAGAGTTAAAGTTATGACTGAAAGAGTTACTTTACCGAGCTAGACAGAGTCATTCAGTATAGAATTATGTAAGTCGGTCACAGTTACCAAACACCAAGTGAAAGACAAGTACCAAGCACTAAAGATGATTTAGACACCGAGCAGTGAATGAAGATAGTTATCGAGTTGGAAAGCAAGTATTACCGAGTACATGATATTGATTGTAAATGATGATAAGATCGCATTTAATGTGAAGCAATGATGAGCTGGATGAGGATATGAATTAAATGAAGTTTTTAAGAAGATCTACGAATGTGAAAATTCAATGAGAAGATCTAAGGCGAAGATCAAGTGGTTTAACCAAATTATGTGAGCTCCAAGAAAAGTTCAACTTTCGAAGTAAACGTGAAGTGGTTAACCGAGTTGAGATTTATGAAGAAGATTATTGAATGATAGAGCACAAATGATGGAAAATATGATTAAGGAGATTAAGAGGCAAAATTATGTCTATATAAAGATTGATAAATTAACAGAGATTATGTTGCTAGCGAATTGAACAGAGAAGAAGAAGAAGCTGAAGAACAACATTTACCAAGAAGAATAGAGAAACAGATATTGAAGAATCTACAGTCTGAGAAAGAGATAAATGGAGTATGAGATGTCAGTATTTAATTGAGTATAAAGGATCTAACACAAGAAAATGTAGCTTCTATTTTTACAGATCAAAGTTTTATTGTTTCTTATTATTATTTGTAACAGAGAAATATCTTAACCGAGTGGATTTAACCGTCCTATTTGTAAAACCTAGAAGAAGGTGACATTCCAAAAGAGTGTTTAAAGACCTCTAACAAGGCCACTCCTAGTAGGTGAAGATTTTAATAGATCTGAGTTAAATCCCCTAACAGGGTCACATATAGAAAATGTGTTTGTAATCTTTAATAGGATAAGTTCTTAACCGAGCATACTTCAGAAGGGTACAATTTTTATTGTGGGTCATAATTCCCACAGAGGTTTTTCCCAATTGTGTTTCCTCGTTAATCTGGTGTCAACTAAGTTAAATTTGGAGTCAGCTGTGTTAATCTGATGTTACTAAGTTTGAATGATTGATTACATATTTGAGATGTATTCTTGTTTAAGTTATTAAGTTGTTTGGTGAATTGGTTATTATTGTATTCAGTGTTACCAAGTGAATTAGTGAGTTCATTTTTAAGTGTTTAAGTTTGATTTTGTCTGACTCACCCCCCCTCCCTCTCAGGGCACCAACACTATGTTCCCTGACTATTCCTACAATCATTGGAACTATGTTCTATGAATAGAATGATATTTTGATTTTTTGCATCTTAGTTAATATTTTGGAAGACTCATCCAAGGGTGTCCACTTGGTGATAATTCCACTCATTTTATTTAGTTACTTGACTCTTGCGGGGTTGCAATAAACACTATTAATGATCTTTCTTGCAACCTTTAATCCAAAGAAACTTAGACCATAGTTTTAGCACTATCCACAGATTGAAGACAAGAAAATATAATTCCACAAGGCATAAAAGTCTTCTTCACTTTGAGCTCCACAAGACTCAGGAGGGTATTCCTACTTTAAAGTCTGCACACATGATAAATATATCTTAGCAGCTAAATAGAGACTTGTAAATTTGCATAACACTCAACATTTTATAAATTGTACACAATCCCTTTAGAATTTCACGTGTCACCACCTCACACAACCGCGAGCCAAATGAACTGTCTTGAAAAAATGTTGTGAAGTTGTGACTAAATTATCATGAGTTACATTTTCTTCATTCCATCCTTGCAACCCATCCACCTTAAGTGTAGTTCAAATCTTCAAAACCAAGAGGTCAAAGGTCTTCAATAGGTATTAACCCATAAAATGCATCTATCAATCACTAGGACGCCACAGGTAAATGCTTCCATGCAAGCCTAAATTGGGTCCCACAAAATTAGTTGTGAGACCCCCACAAGGAATCACCATAACATTTCATTCTTCCTCACAGGATCGCAGATGAAAAATGTTTTCCCCACTAACCATTATGAGGATGAGAGAAACCATCACGGTCATCACAAACGTCAACTTGCGGGCTCGCAAGTCCAACTAAATGCCTTTAAAAAAAACCATGAGGATGCGATAGGCAACACGTGTTTACCTTTTTAACATTTTCAACTTTTGACATGTAACTCTCTCTCGCTTCCTTGCAAGCTAGAAGTCTTCACTCTCTAATCTTTTTTAAACGAATCATGTCCAACACTAGTCCAGTTGCTTCTCTCGCTTGGTCCTGCCTAACAAAAGCTGCAGCCAGAGGCAAAGCAATGACATCCTCCTAAATCTACAAAAGAGAAAAAAAGTAACTAAGCACACTAAGTATTGATAATTAAGTATTATAAACCCTAAAAACTTTGCACTACTCAAAGAATTATAGCTTTAGTTATTTTCTTTGGTACTCCTAATATCACAAGAATTGCACACAATTTTTAAAATAATGAAAGAATATAAATTAATAAAAACTATAAAACCCATGTTTCTGAGAAACCCTAGGCAATATTGATATAATCCTTAGCTTTTGGACATGCTTCATGGAACATATGTACCCAACACCAATAAAACAAAAACAAATTGCCTCTAAAGCCCTCTTCCCAAGTAATATTCAACAATATTCATAAAAATTGACTCTTTCACAATCAATCTTCTTCATAAAAATTGAAAGATCAAAGAATGGAAGTCCTTTAATGCCCATTGTGCAGGAAACCATGCACAATATTTCATAAACTTCTAAAAAACTATAAAGTAAAAAATAGTTCTAGATTACAAGGGAAGTGGAGAAAGAAGAAGGTTACAAACCTTGAGACCTAGGCCTTTTATGTGTGTGTGTATGTTGCAATCTGCAACTTCTTCGAAGTGGATTGTACTTATTCATTCTTTATTTCTTTCATTTGTAACAAATCTCAAAACCCTAAAACCCTATTAAGCCACTATAAATTAACTGCCAAATTTCAACAATGGAAGTGTTGTTGAGCAATTGCAAATTTTAAACATTTCTTTTGCTTTTATTTTCCCTGTGGTGTTTTAAATAGCATGGATTTTTTCCCTCTGATTTTGTCTTTGAGTGTTTTGACTGATACAAGGAATGGGTAAATAGATTTTATTTTATTTAAATAAATGTATGAGTTTCACCCTAAAAAATCACTCTTTAATGGATTTAGTGCTGAGTGGAATGGTAATTGGTGTGGTTTTTTTGTTGTCTACTCTTGAGAGAAAGGTCGACACTAAGACGTGATGCGGCATAAAAACAAAAATGACTTGCAATTTTGTAGTTCATCAGGAATTTTGTTCTATGAATATTCCTGCAGCCATTGGAACTTTGTTTTGTGACTGTTCCTGCAGCCAAGGCATAACAAAGTAACTTCTTGTTTGTTTGCTAAGGACTATGTTTCCGATATCTGTTTCAGTCCAATTTAGTTGTTCATTCATGTACTATGATTATGGTTTTGTTTCATATGTTGTAATATTAAATATATAACAGAAAAATATTTTATTGCATTAAATAAACAATAACTTTTCATTAAAACAATTTTGTTTTTGCGCTTTTTGGGTCTTCTAGAAGATGATCCTCAAGATACAGATCCAGAATATGTTGCTTCTGATCCAGATCATAGGGCATAGGATGATTATGACACATATATAAAATACAGTAAGGTCGATAATGATGATGATGATGATAATGACGATGACCACAGTCATGATGATGATGATGATGAGGCAGTTTCTTATAGTAGCCAGCGAAATTCATGGTCATATAGAATGCATTATATATGGATGATTGTTGATATATCCTTATGATGCCTCTTTTCATGGTTACTATCATATTATCATTTTCACAGCCAGCAGTACCAAATTATTGAGTTGATACATTTTGACATGTATCATTTTCACTTAGATCATTTGGACATGTATCATCTTGACTTGTATCCTTTTTTAGTTACATAATTTATCATTTTTACTTATATAATTTGTACATGTATCATTTTGACATGTTTTGATCTACCAGCATATTGGACTTTCACTTGTTCTAGTTATATATGATGATCTTGTCAGTATTGACTTGAAAATTTATATATATTGAAAGTGGTTGATGATTTTTGGATGAATATTTATTACATATGATGATTTTAATTTTCTGCTTAGGATGGATGTTGTCAAATTCAATTCAATTATAGACATTTTGAGGTGCACCTTCTTGGTGTCGACATGGGTTTCATGATTTTAATAAAACATATTAAATTAATAAGAAATGGAAGTAAAATAAGAAGCATTTTTAGAAGCAAAAAAAGAAGCAACAATGGAAGCCAAACCAGCAGTAAAACCTAGCATTATCTAAGAAGAAAAAATAGAAGCAATCCAGATAGAAAATAAAAGAGTAATAATGGAAGAAATTTTAGAAGCAACAAAATATGCAATAATAGAAGCCATATTAGAAGCAATAAAAGATGTCAAAATGGAAGCAAAATTGGAAGCAACACAAGAGGCAAAACTGGGAGCAAAAAATGGAAGCAAAAAAGGAGCAAAACCAGAAGCTGTATCAGAAGCAAAAATGGAAAATAAAAAAGGAGAAAAAATGGAAGAAACACTAGAAGCAAAATTGAAAGAATCAAGGGGTGTTAAAATAGGCGTCCAACAGGAAGCAACATAAAAAGAAAAACCAGAAGCAACAAATAGAATTATAATGGAAGAAAAACAAGAAGCAAAGAAGGAAACAATCATAGAAGCAAAACTAGATGCAAAAAAGGGTGTTATAGAAGAAGAAAAATTGGAAGAAACAACAGAAGAAAAATGAGAAGGAAACCTTGAAGTAAAGCCAGAAGCAACAGTTGACGTCATAATGGAAGCAAAAAAAGAAGAAAAAATAGAAGCAGAATGGGAAGAAAAACAAGAAGCCAAATAGGAACCAAATCGGAAGCAATGAAGGATGTTATAATAGAAGTAAAAGTGGAAGCATAAAAACAAGAAAAATAGGAAGTACGATTGGAAGCAAAACCAGAAGCAAGATAACGAGCAAACGCGGAAACAAAATTTGACACTAAATCTAGCAAAAAAGGGGATACAATTTCTCGCTTCATTTCTTGACACCAAATATGGCCTAAACATCATTGCAACACCATGTTCAGCGCAAGAGACGACTCAAAATATGGTGCCTATTGTGGCGCTAGATGTGGCACTATCGACTAGAAGCATTTGAGCACCAGGTTTTGTGCCAACTCAAAGGCTCATTTTAGGGCCAAAATTACACTAAAACCTAGTGCTATTTTAGATGCTAATTTATTGTTCTATTGTAGTGGATGGGATCCAGGCATTTGGTTTTAGCACGTAGGTACATATTCCTTGATGGAAAGCAATCTCTGGGAAGGGAGGATTGTAATGTCCCCTTTTTCCTAGCACATAAGTAAATAAACGAATAATAATGCTAGCCTATTATTTTTCTACCCATAGGCTAAACCATTAAGTTAATATAGGGGATAAGGTGATAATTTTAAAAAAAAGGGCAAAAAAACTATGGTTGTTTTTCATAATAATTTAATTATTCATTGGAAATTATTAAAAATGGGCACACTTAAGTTCTTGATTGATGCAAAAATAGGTTTTGAAGGGACCCAAAACCCTTTATATAAGATTTACATCATAATTTTCAAGAAATCCCACTAAAGAAGAGAGGAACTGGAAACAAGAAAACAGATAAGAAAAGCATAGAAAATAGTGAAAGACTCATCCAAACACCAACCAAAAACCATCAAAACACTGGTAGGCAGACAGAACAGCACCAACCAAAGACATAGGACTAGCCCAAATTCTTAAGGGTCTTAACTACTTCAGCCTCCAACTGATTCAACCTCAGCGCAACAATCTTGAGATCAATGATCTCTAGGGATGACTTAGTTGCCTTATTATTCATATTATCCCTTGTTCTTTTTATCAAGCTCATGCCCTCCTTCCCACCAATTTTATACTACTCTAAATCAATCAAGGTCTTATCCCCATGTATATTCCCTAGCTTGGACACAAGGGTGTTCAAATTATCAGCAACAGACTTGACCACCTTGTGGCTCTGATCCATAATCTTCCTAAGGGTAGCCTCATCTTCCCAAACCTCTTGTCGACATCCTCAAATTTTTTATCATAACAACCCTTCACCTTTTTGGTGGCTTCCACATTTCTAGAGAGACATTTCACCACTACCTAATTTTCCTCTTCAAAACAATGAGCACCAGTCAGAGCATCATGGATTTTATCACTAAAAGGGTCCAAAAACTGAGGACCAGATGGAACCTTATCCTTCCTAGTAACAAGGATATCTTGATTATCAATATTAATCCCCTCCTTGGATTGAAAATTGTCAAACCTGGATTGTAGGGCTCTCTACTTCAAATATAGGCCTTTAACCTCATGAAATACCCAACTAATAAGCCTAAAACGTATACTGAGCTATATTTTATAGTCTTCGGCACACCAAACACCATCTCCTACTTAGGTTGAAAATCATGGAAGCTCAAATCAACAGAGGAATGAGAACTAACCTCCTCACCTTGAGAAGAGGAGGTCAAATCCTCATAAATAGGCACATCACTATTAGAAAAAACAAGGACAACATTTTCCCTTTACTCAAATCCTTCTTGATGTTTTTCATGCCCTTTCTTGAAGGAAATCCCTTCCCCTTACTAGTACCCATTGTCAAGATCATAGCCCCCTTCTTAGGTTTTTTAGGGGGCAAAGCCTCCTCCTCATCCTCCTTCACCTTCCAGTCCTCGTCCGCTGACTTGCAACTATCTCCCCATCGTCATCGGAGATAGAAAGATCCATGGATGGAGTCTCCTTAACCCTAGCTTTAAAGTGCTTGAAGATGAGAAAAATTAAACCCAGATGAAGAATAGGATCACAATGGGGGTTCTTTTTCTGATCCAAAATATTGGCATTCAAGGAAGCAAGCAAATAATATGGAAATGAGACCCTTACTTCGTGTCAAAAATGGTTTAGCAACACAACGTGGTACCCATAAACCCTCATAAATTTTCCATCAAGTGTGAAGAACTCCATGATGTCTTTGAGAAGATCTCTCTAAAGGGACTTAACCCTCTTAGGGTGAAAACCAAACTTATCAACCTTCACTAGATTATTCGTCACCTCCTCTATTTTTGGGAACTTCTTAATGGTAGCATCTTATAGCTTTCTATCTCTGTAGAATTTGATCCCTTCCATTGGAAATCCAGTGACATCCTCTACAAGACTCTCATCCACAGTCACTGGTTCCCAAAAAATATTCATCTTCCCCTCTCTCCAATCCTTCACAAATATTTTTTGTAACCTTGGTATCATGCCCATGGAGTCTTTCCAAGAAAGGCATAACCTTCCCCTTTCGCAACTGGTACTAGATGGTATCATTGTCCCTCCAGATATCACAATATGTAGGATCAATTATGTGCATACCTCCCCCCATGTTATATGTCACTAAGTTCTACAGTAGCTTCTCCTTAATGCCATAAATCTTAGAGAAGCCTAAAAAAACCCAGAAAGCGTGCCAGAAATGAATGAACTTATTAACACCAATAGCCTTATGAAAAGAGTCATTTCTCAAAATGAAATCAATATGGGTACTTGTTATTATCAAACTTAGTGGTGATATTACCATATCTTCCATGTGTTAGATCAAAGGATAGCATGGCCTTGACGTCACTTTCCAAGTTGTCCTCCCCATACCACGTGCTCATAAACTTATATCTCACCTCAATGCTCGCAAGGCAATCAGAAACTATATTCACCTCCCGAAAGGCAAGGGAAATAACATGACATTGAAAGGTTTGAATGATGTTAATTGAAAACTTAATAAGGCTTTCAATAGTCCATGAAGAATTATTTCCCCCCTTGAGACATTTAACAATATTGTTAGAATCACCTTCTATCCAAACCTTCTTACACCTGAGCAGCTTATCCATAACCAAAGTCTAACTTAAGTATTCCTGGGCATTTTCCACATGGTGAAATTTTAAAATGTTAAAGTAGAAAATATTGTAAATCAAGCCCTTAAGTTCAAAGGAAGAAAAAAAGGAGATTAAATTCTTTTTAGTTGGATAATTTTATAAAAGGATTGATTTGAGTTTGAGGCTCATTCATTATTTTGTTATTATGTTTGATTTTTTATCTCTGCAAGTTTCTTCCTCAAGAAAAATTCTCATAATGCAAACCCTATAGATTCCATGCTTAGACACAACCCCAAGCCTTAGCAAGTGATTTTTCATCGCAGGTTACAGACAAGGGTATAGCAGTGTTTGTGATAGATTTCAATTCAATCTTGCGCCAAAATTAGAATGGTTAACTTCAAAGTATTAAGGTATCATTTCGCAATCAAATTGTGAGGGTAAATTGCAGCTTGCATTGAAATCACAATCTGTTGTTAACAATCAATTAGAAAAGGTACCACAATGCATGCACTCAGTTTATCATTTCTAAACAATTCACAAAGAAATAATGGGATTCATTTTAATAGTGGTGTGATCTGGTATGTAAGAGCTTTTTGTTTATATTCTTGTAAAAACTTTAATTATTGTGATTAGCAATAGATGGTTAATTCTATTAGACATTTTGAGTTCTTTAATGTAAGTGGGTTCCATGTAAATAAAGGAAATTTCCATAATATTAGCATAAGGTTCAAATTTCCTATAACTTGTGTGATTTTTGTAATAAATCTTTGAAAATATTTGTATTCTCATAAGAGTTTTTTAATTAGGATATTTCACAAGTTGTGTTATGCTAGGTAATCCATGAAAGAGAAAAGATTATCCTAAATAATAAATTGTGTTGTGGTGTGTTATCTGTGAGACCAAAGAGTATAAATAGTCAAAAGTAGTCTAGCAAGTTGTGTTATACTAGTTCCACTCATTCCAAGAGAGAATTCAATGCAAAGAAAGTTGAATAGTCTAGCAGGTTGTGTTATGCTAGTCAAGTCATCAGAAAATTATATTGGTGCAAAGAAAAGGCCAAATAATCTACCCAAGTTATCTTACTTTAGTCAATGAATTCCAAGGACATCATTGTATATGAGGACATTCTCTAAAAGTGGTTCAAAGGGTATCTAAGGAAATCCACTAAAACTGGTGCAAAAGGATAACCAAGGAAAGCATTGTATCTGATGAAATCCACTAAAAGTTGTACAAATGGATACACAAGGAAAGCATTTTAGCTGATAAAATCTACTAAAAATGGTGCAAAAGGATAACCAAGGAAAGCATTGTATCCAAGGAAACCTACTAAAAATGGTGAAAAGGTGATCTAAGAGGATTCTCCACAATTGATCCAAATTGATGGTGACAAAAATGATGGTGTCAAATTTTGATGAAAATTCATCCATGTTGTAGAGTTCATTAAGAGCTTTCCAACACATTTTTAACGGGTTCAAACAAACTTCCTATGCAAAATTTATGGCCTACAAAAGTTGAAGGCAAGATAAGAGTGCATTGACACGTGGCATTGTAGTGATTGATATATGACACAATGTAAAGCTAACACATGGTAGTACATAAAATTGCCACATGGACCAATCAGTGCCTCCATACATACCAATCAAAAGCTGCCACATAGGCCAATTAACAGTTGCCACATGGACAAAACTGGCGACTAAATTTATAAGCATGATTAATGGGATTCAAACCCACAACTCATCTAAAGTAATCTAGTAACTTTACCATTATACCACATGCTTTCCTTGTGAATGGATAAGGATTCAATTGTATTTAAATATAAGGATAAAGATATATTTAAGTTAAAAGTGAGTTTAGTGGCTTTTGATCCCAAGACCTACACCACCAATTCCCAACATATTAACCAAGATGACACACATGTGGACATGAGTATTAAAGGGAGAAAATTATATTTAATACAAATCAACGCTAGAAAAAAAATTGAAGAAAAGTTACTCACATGGAGATTTGAAACCGCAACTTGCTAGGGATAAGGCTTAGCCTTATCCACTATACCACAGATCATTGGCATGCTTGAATAAGAGGGAATGTGCATTTAAATGATGTCTTTTAATAAAAGGAAAATTTAACACAACAACAAGACTTAAACTTTCAACCTTTCCTATATAAGGACTGGGTGTTGTCATTGCAACACACACCTGGTGATGACAGAGAAGTGCCAAAAATTGATTATATATTTTATTTTATAAGCAATTTTGGAGTATAAAAGGTTTTTATAGCCTTTTTATTTGTAGAAAGAGTTTAGAGGAACCCTTAGTAATTTTGTATCTTCCTAGACTAATTCTACAAGTTTTATAATCTTTTTATGTATGAAGGCAATTTGATGTATTTTTCATCAAATCTAATGGATCAACTGCGAACTTGAAGTGGACCTGGAGACATAGCCCATGAGGGGTGAGCTCCATTAAAAACTTTGGATATTTTACGGTCTATATTTTATTCTGATTCTTTTCAATTTTAACTATTTAAATTACTTATGTGTTATTAATTCAATAAAGTAGTTACAAAAATTGAACATTGATATTTAAATTGTTGCAATTCAAATTAGTGTTAAAACAAAGTTTTAGCACTAATTTCGGGTCAAGTTGGTATCAGAGTGGTTGATCAAGGATTTGCAAGAACTTGTGTTGGATGCTAACAATGTCTAAGCTCAAGCATGGAGAAGGCTTGCTTGAAGAGTTTAATCCTCTGATTGGTACAAGATGTGCATTTCCATGGTAAGTAATAGAACATTAAGGTAAAGAAAGTCTTTTTAGTCTAGAATGACATTTTGGAAAACTTTCTGTGACATGAAAGCCATGGTTGAAGAGTTGTATAGAGAATGAAGAAAGAACTAGTAAAGTTAAAGATGAAAAAGTTGGTGGTGACCCTCCTCCAAGTCCTCCTCTTCCTTCTACATCTTCTTCTCCATCTTCGTCTCCTTTTCAAAAAGGGCAACCAAAATAGGTTGGTTCCAAATTACCTTTGTTATTATTAGAATTAAATTGATTTTCCAATATATAATGTTGAATATAATGTAGAAAAGCTAGATAATTGGATTAAGTATATTGAAGTCTACTGCACATTTCAAAGAATTAAGGATGAAGGATCCAAGGTTCAACTAGCCACTATTTGACTAGGAGGCACTGCATTGATATGGTGGGAGAATAAGGTTTAAGAATACTTTTTCATGAAAATTAAAATGCAATCTTCTTGGTATAAATTTATATTTGCATTAAAGAAGCAATTTTATGCATTAGGATATATGCAACAAGCATTAATGGATTGACAAAATCTAAGACAAGGTAAAGGACAAACTGTGCAAGATTATACTCAAGTTCAAAAAGAGAGCATTAATATTCAGGATTCATCTATATACACAAGAAAATATTTTGAAGCATGTTGATGTGTTAGATAGTTATTAGAGACATGATATTCTCATGTTTTACACAACTAATGTTGCTGAATTTTGTATTCAAGCTACTCACATTGAGTCAAGAGGAATTAAAGTCTATAAGAACTTATTAAAAAAACCAGCTCCACCAACCACAACCAAGAATAAAAGAAAGGGAAAGTTCAAAAGAGTAACTATAGTGAAGAAAGAAAGTGAGAATTCCACATGTTCACACTGAAAAATGGAAGGATGTGATGAGGCCAAGTGTTAGAAGTTTCATCTAGATTTCAAACCAAAAAGGTTTGGAAACAAGAGGGATGGTATAAACACCAGAACTACAATCCAAAAAGATCTTGGATCATATTTTGGTGATGAAACCAAGATGATAGTCGTGGGTTTACAAGGTATTTATTTTTTTGCTAGTTTTATCTCTAGCACTCATTCTTCAAAATTTAAAACTATGTGTGATGAAAGGAAACGAAGTGTGCTATTTCATATTAAAGTAATCTCAAAACATACAAAAATTGATACACTCTTTGATAGTGGTTGGTAAGATAATTGTATTTTTGAAGAAGTTGTTAAGACATTGGGACTTGAAAATAAGACTCGTCCAAAATTGTATCCCTTAATATGGGTATGTGAGAATGCTAATTTACAGATGTCTAAACAATTAAAACTTAGATTGGTAATTGTATCTAAATTTATTGATGAGGTAGAGTTAGATGTCGTACCACAAGATATTTGTAAGATTGTTTTGGGAAGTCCATATTTGTATGATAGAAAAGCTATCTTATAGAAAGAGGAGAATAGGTAACATCTGGTAAAAGGTGGGGTTGATTATATAGTAAGAGCCAATCAAGTGAAGACCAACTTGTCTCTTGTTTCCATGAGACAAATGAAGAGACTTGTAAATGCTAGAAAAAAATTTATACTCCTTGTTTAACGGTTGAGAATGATGATAAATCCAATGCTTTCAAAGGATGTGATCCTGAACATAAAGATGAATTAGTGAAGATTGTTTCTAACTATGATGAATTGTTTTAGGAACATAAAGGATTACCTTCTAAGAGTGAGAGATACAACATGAGATATTGGAGAAACATGTATATGTTATCAATTATTGAGAATTAAGGCTGAAGAAGCAAGTGAAAGGTTTTCTTGAGAAAGGATTCATTCAACCAACTACTTCTCCATGCAGATCGCTTGTTGTGCTAATGCCAAAGAAAGATGGTACATGGCAATGTGTGTATTTTTGGACATTGAACAAAAACACGATGAAGAATAATTATCCTCTTCCTCATATTGATGATTTGTTAAATCTATTATTATTGTAAATGCCAGTTAATGTACCTTCTCATCCATGGGAAAGTATCTACGAATTTTGTAAGGGGACTACCTATGTCTAAAAAGGGCATGACTACTTGTATGTGGTAGTGGATATATTTAGTAAAATGTGTGCCCAAGTGCCTTGTACAAAGAAAATCGTAGGAGACACAACTACATAAATATTATTATAGAATGTTTGGGTTCATTTTGGTTTTCTTACATCCAATGTATTTGATCACAAAAATTGATTCCTTGGGGATTTTTTGTCAACTTTGTGAAGATATTACACCAAGCTTCAAAAAAAACCGCTTTTCATCCAAAGACCAATGGACAGACAAAAGCGGTCAATAGGACAGTACTATATCTACTTTGAGGATGGTATAGCAAGCATCCTAAGATCTAGGATAAATACTTGCATTATGTACAACATGTTTATAATCATGGCATACATTCTTCTACACAGAGGTCTCCTTTTGAGACACATTTTTGTTATTTTCCTAAGTCTCCTTTGCATTTTTTTCTCAAGAAAAATTTGGTGGCAGATGGACATTGTTATGCAAACAAAGCCACAAAGTTCATTCAAAAGATGCAATTGGTTCACCAAGCTATGCAGGAACAATTAGAGAAGAGCTAAGCAAAATATAAGGTTAGGCATGACAAGCATCGATTTCATCATCATTTTCATGTTGGTGATCGAGTTTTTTTTTACATTAGCAAAGAACATCTTAAAGGTGAAAATAAAAAGCTCAAACCAATCAGGTGTGGTCCATTTACAATTTTTGAAAAGATTGATGATTATGCTTTTCAATTAGATTTACCTCCATAAATGCAAATGTATTCAGTGGTGAATGTTGAAAACTTAAAACTATATGATCCTCCTATGACCATAGATCAAAATGAGAACATTTTAGTCCCTTCTGTTGATGATTTAGCTCATGAATATCTTGATAAGTTGCAAGATGTTATACATGCCAAAAGGATTAGAACTTTGCAAAGAGGTGGTGTGGAATATCTTCATGTGGGACTAATAAGAATGCATCCAAGTAAAGCATGGTGAATGGAAACCAGAAGAGTTAGGGATCTATACCCTCACTTAGTTGCTAAATAAAATCAAACATTTGGTAGTTCAAATGCTTCTTAGTGGGGAGGATTGATCCAAGAGGATCCTCCACAATTTTTGTCAACAAAGATAATGGTGTCAAATGTTGATGAAAATTCCTTCATGTCGTAGAACTTGTCAAGTTCCTTCCAACATATTTTAAATGAGTTCAAACATACGTATGCAAACGTTATAGCCTTAGGAAGTTAAAAGCAATATAGGGGTGCATTAATACATGGTACACTCACATGTTGGAATGTGGCTTGATGAGGATGACATGTAGCATGGTAAAAATGACACATGGCACAATTGTGGTTAACATATGGCACAATGAAATATGTACATGTGGCAGTACATAAAGTCATCACATGGACCAATTAGGAGTTGTCACGTGGGAAAAAATGGTGGGTGAATTTACAAGGACAGTAAGTGGTATTCAAACTCACAGCTCATCCAATGTAATCTAGTAACTTCACCATTATACCACATGCTTTCCTTGTAAATAGATAAGGATTCAATCATATTTAAAGATAATGATTATGATATATTTAAATCAAAAGCAAGTTTGGTGGGATTTGATCCCAAGACCTATCCCACAAAATCTCAACATTTTAACCAATATTCCACACATGTGGATGTGAGTATTGAAGGGAGAAGGTTATATTTAATACGACCCAATGCCATAAAAAAAATAGTTTTGGCACTAATTTTGGATCAAAAAGGATAACCAAGGAAAGTGTTATATCTAAGGAAATCCACTAAAAATTGAGACAAGAGGTCGCATATATGCCCCTCTCAAGATGGAAACATAAAGATATGATGGAATCTAAAGAAAAAAGAAGAAAAAGGATACCTACCTTCAACACCATGAAGATGTCCTTAAGACAAAATTGTACATGCAACCCTAGCCAAAGAGGCATGACTCTTTTAAGCCAAGGGAGAAATACGTGTAATAAGATATCTTGCAATAAATATAAAAGGATCCTTGTGCGGGATGGAGAGAACAGGGATATCTTTTCTCAAAGACATCTACTTCCAAGAGATCTTGAACAAAAATTGCATCATCAACCAAAAGAGGGGATGGGGAACAAGAATGCCCACTTTCATCATTGCTAGGTAAAGGGATTCTTGATGAAGGATAATACATTTTAAGCCCCAAGTAAGATATTTGTTTGTAATAGACACAAGCTTGGAAACAAGGAAGAGGTTGTGATCAAGGATACGAATTTATTGCATAAAAGAGAAACCTTAAGAAAAAAAAACAATTCCATGTAAAAAGGACATCACACAATAAACAAACACCGCTCCACTCAGAAAAGTGGATCCTTAAAAAGGATAGGAGATTGAGAAATGAAACCTTTCCCCACAAGCATGAAGACAAGGAAAAGATTTATTTTGTTGTTTATATAAAAAAGCAATGAGACAAGGATACTAACCCTTAAAAAGACATACCAAAACAATCATCTACAACAATGTCAAAAATAGACCATTATCAGCACACTAGCAGAATAGCTAGTAACCCATATCAAGAGTACATAGAAAACTCACCCATAATGTGGGGAGGAGAATGAGAAAATGAAGAAAGATTTTTCCTAGGCCAGTAGACAACCCTCCAATCAATAATATCACTAGTATCCCTACCACAAGGAGGAGCAAGTGGTGAATCCCTCACTGTAAGACTATCAACACAAGGGGAAAAGTGATGAGAAGGTTGCACATCATTACCCAACTATTGGAGTAGAGAAAGAGAAGAAGATGGAGAAGAATCCATGTGGCCAAAGGGGGTCACACCATCAATAAGAGGTGGAGTAGGTTCCACAAGGACTGAGGAGGATAGATCATAAATAGGAGTATCATCCAGAAGGGATTCGTCATCATCTTGTGAGGCCTCATCATAGGAAAAATCAAAAGCCAAGACACCAAATGATCATCGCTAGCATCCTTCCACCAAGTGGCAACACCTTTATGATGCGAGAGAGAACAATATGTTGTCATATAACTAGTAGGGAAGTATCGGAAACATCGAAAGGGGGGGCCATCATAATCCATTGTGAGTCCATGGCATGTCCCCAACAATGAGAATCATACCTCAAGGAAGAGGTGTGGAGATATCAATGTTAACAAAAATGTGTGCAAAGGTAGAGAGAGCCATGGAGGTTGTAGTATCATCCACCTCTAAGAAAAGGCCAATAGAGTTGCATATGGCCTCAAAACAAGAGTTCTCCCAAAAATGAAAGGGGAGATTGGGAAGACGAACCCACACTGGACACACACTGAGTGGTTCAGTAAGAGGATTGAAGGAAACTGTTCATGGTTTGGAAAAAAGAAAGTGAGTCCCCAAAGCCCACAACTATTATGTTGCTCACAACGTATAATTGTAAATAGAAGTATAGCACTATGTAAAACAAAGAACCCTCAATAAATAAAATTGATAAAATTACATAGCACAGAGTAATATAATACAATATTTTTAACATTGAGAAAAATCATAATGTCTGTTGTAATATGAATAGGAGATCTATCTACTAAATCTTGAACAAATTATCAAAATTGAACATAATCAACAAGAGAATTAGAATAACTATAATGAGAAAGGTAGTGAATGCCATTATAATTTTATTTTTGATCTTTTGATTTGTAATTTTTTCTAGAATAGCGATAAGGAAGTTAAACATTTTTGTTATATTTAAGTTTCTAGATTAGGATTTGAGGTAGAAAGAGCAATGTTTGCTTGAGCTACAAATCGTAAACTATATCTAGTGACTTGCATAGGAGGATCTACAGAGACCTTTGTTCCTTGTTTTGTTATTCCAAGACCTTGTCCACTATATCTTTGTTTAGAAGTAATGTCATATCCAAAATTATTATAAACTTTTAGTTGAGTGGGTGGCAGACTTTCATTTTGAGGTTCATAAAAGGGTGTTGTGTAAGGATGGGTTCAGATTTGAGCTCTTTAGGTAGATGTGGAATCTTATCATCATTAGTCACATCCACTTTAGATCGGGAAGAAGGCTCGTCTAGGTCTTCATCCTTACTTAATGTTATGTTAGGAGATAGATCATGAATGTAATGCATAGCATCATCTTGATTTAAAACATTTTGATAGTAAAGGTAAGATCTAGGAGAATAAAAAGTTCTAAGGAAGTACTTAAAGGAACATGCTTTAGTCAAGGCAATGAACACCATTATAATTTTATTTTTGATCTTTTGATTTGTAATTTTCTAGAATAGCGATAAGGAAGTCTAACATTTTTATTATATTTAAGTTTCCAGATTAGGATTTGAGGTAGAAAGAGAAAAGTTTGCTTGAGCTAGAAATTGTAAATTATATCTAGTGACTTGCATAGGAGGATCTACAGAGACCTTTGTTCCTTGTTTTTTTATTCCAAGACCTTGTCCACTATATCATTGTTTAGAAATAATGTCATATCCTACATTATAATAAACTTTTAGTTGAGAGGGTGGAAGACTTTCATCTTGAGGTTCACAAAAGGGTGTTGTGTAAGGATGGGTAGGAGGATTGAGATCTTTAGGGAGATGTGGAATCTTATCATCATTAGTCACATCCACTTTAGATTGGGAAGAAGAAGGCTCATCTAGCTCTTCATCCTTAATTAATGTTCTGTTAGGAAATAGATAATGAATGTAATGCATAACATAATCTTGATTTAATTTATTTTGATAGTGAAGATAAGATCTAGGAGAATAAAAGGTTCTACGGAAGTACTTAAACGAACATGCTTTAGTCTCTTTCACCAAGGTGCCTTCGTGAGGAGAGGACCTATTACTCTCTAATGTGGTATTATTCAAAATAGTATAAATAGGAGTATGGATTCTATAGTCATTGACAAAAGATAATCTAGGAGAGGTGCTAATGTTTCTCATTTCAATATCATCTTTAGCATTATCACTTTCTCCAAAAGCTCTTATGAGATCTTCATATTACATGAATTTTCCTAAGAAAATAAGGATGTAACTACATGTCATATAGATAAAAGATTTGAGAAGTGATCAACAAGTGGGAAATAATTTTGAAATTATAATGATATCATATGTAAGAGTACCATGAATGAATGCAAGTAACATGAACTGATAAAAGTCATTATTTGACACATGATTTTGGTTAATGTAACTAAGAAGAAATGTAATCAGATGTGAAACAGAAAACCAATCTAATTTAGTGAATTCCATTACAAAAATGAAATACACCCAAACCAAATCTACAAATCAAAAGTATGGAAGAAGAATCAGGCTCACCCAAAATGGAAAGGTGGTGAACCTAGATTTCTAAATACATAAAATATAGCAATGATATTACGTAAATATAGATTAATGCAATGCACACAATTAGATCTAGACATCCAAAGAAAAATCAAACAAAATATAATATGTTTCAAGCTCACCAAAATGTACGATGGGATAATAGAGTTCACTAGCTCGCATGAAACAAACTAGGAAGCTTAGGCCTATTACCTTCTTACATTGGAAGGAAGATGATCCACTAGACTCAAGAAGGCTCAAGCACTAAGGGGATGCAATGATCCCTCATTGTAGGGGACTATGACTGCAATTATAATTGAAAAATGCATGATCTAGGGCTAGATAGGAAGGAAAGGTGGTTTTATGCATGCATAGGGTGACTAGGAACTGAAAAAACAATTCAAAAGGTGGATCTAGTAAACACAGACTGTGACTAACCTACAGTCCAAATTTTAGGCTGAAGTGGGAGGAATAGGGTGACCTATTTGCCTTGTCCCTAGACTAGGGTGACTTAGTCACCTTGTTCTTGGCATATTCTGATTCAACAAATTGCAAACTGTAGCTCTCCTCCAAATTTATGTGTATATCTTTCCACGGGTTTACCACTTATAGTTGCACACAGAAAAGAGGGAGAATGTTGTGTAGAAAGGGGTTTGCCTAAGTAAAACCTTGATTTAGGAATTAACCTTGAAATTAAAATGAATTATACTTGAAAGGAAAGCATGTTGATATGTAGCAGAGTCTAGATTTGAGAATTATGAATGTTTTATACCTTGCTGATGTAATGCTCTTTGAATGTAATCACAAGTTTTGATGCAATAACATGACTCCACATAAACCTAAAAGGAAATCATTAAAGTCATGCATGCATAAAAGGTTGTTGAAGCTTGACATAATGAAGAATATGGTGGTATGAAATCTCTTGAATGCTTGAAAACTTACTCTAGAGGGCTTGAAATGTGAAATTGTAGTTGAGAGCTCCAATTCACTTGAGTGTGTTGATTGTGGATTTTAAAATCAGGGAGAGTAGCTTCCTCTTATACCTCTCTAAACCATTTCAGGGTGCAAAACTCGAAGAGAACCGGCACAAGTTTAAAATCCCTGGTAAATTAAAGTTATTGTTACATGGGTCTAATTTGGGGCCAAACACCAAAGAATAAGGCGACCAAGTCAGCTTGTTCCAAGAATGGGGCAACCAAGTCACCTATTCCTCCTAATGAGGTCCAAAATTGAGACCAGAGGTCCTATTTAGAGAGAGGATGGCAAAATTATATGTGGAATTGGGCTGGGGTGAACATGATTGAATGCAAGAGGCCATACATGCTAAAATAAGGTCTAGGTAAGCGAGAAATTGCATAGGGATGCAATTTACAACACTGCAAGGAGCGAATACCAAACATGAGAAACGTATGAGCATTCTCTTCAACTTAAGCTCTGCATAATCCATTCTCAAATTGTACATGCTCTTTCTACCTGAAGAAGATATAACAGTACTTGAAATTTTAAATATTCCTTCTTTTCCTAGAAACACCCTCGCCTAAAAATGGAAAATAATAAAATCCCAAAAATGAACCTCCTCAAACAAGATAGCTATCCTTCACTGAAATTTAAATGTTACTTAAATCTTTCCTAAATGTTTGGAAGATAGCAATAAATAGTAATTATCAAAGCTTGATTTACTCAATTTGCCACAAAATCAATGGTTGGGTTCATATTTTGCTTCATTCTCCAAAGCCTCATTTACTTGGCATTTTAATATTTAACTTCAGCCCATTACCTTTTGGCATTACCCACAAACATGGGATATCCTTCTACATTCATGTTCTACACATTATGAGTAGTAGTTGCCACTATCCCTACAGCAGCCAACTTCATTATTCATTCTAGTCCTTAAAAAAAGGGACCATATACTAAGCTCCATTTTGAATCTCTAAGAGCAAATCCTTTGTCAACATTACCTTCATTTCCTTCATATCTACCATCAAAATTCAATTTACAAAATTATCAAAAGTAAACCTGATGAAGGGTGCTCCCCTTAATACCACAAACACATAACAGAAATAGAGAAGCAACAACAATTTGCAAGAACAAAAAATGGGCTTCTTATTATCTCCACAAATGTGGAATTACAAACTTTTAGAATTACAATATGCAAAGCCACATGGGCA
>MU226172.1:351429-364003 GCA_018584345.1 Thuja plicata
ATCATTTCCTTCTTCGGCTTCATCCTCACTTTTGTTTCTAACATTAAGATTCATTCCTCTGCGAATCTCTTCTTGCAATGCTCGCACTTGTCTCTGGAGCTCTCTAACCTCAGGTGTCACAACACCATCTCTTCCGCTGCATTCCCTTCGTGGAGGCATTTTCGTGATGCGCGCTGAAACCCTAACCACGGTCCTGGTGCAAACTGCCTCACAGTCAGTGATCTGTTTACACAAAAACCCTAACCCATGGTCCTAGTGTAAACTGCCTCACAGTCGGTGATATTTTTACACACTCAGGAACTCCTTCTCTGATACCACCTGATGAAGGGTGCTCCCCTTAATACCAGAAACACATAACAGAAACAGAGAAGCAACAACAATTTGCAAGAACAGAAAATGGGCTTCTTATTATCTCCACAAATTTGGAATTACAAACTTTCAGAATTACAATATGCAAAGCCACATGGGCATTCCCCTTACAATATTCTGTAGGACAAAGCCTTGGATTATTACCCAGATCTCCCCAAAACTGATCTAGACAACACTACGGGCCTTCTTTATATAGGCAATTTCCACCGCCCGAGAAGGTTCCAGAAATTTAGCCCATAGGGCCGACCAAACTTAGAATTATTTTATTTTACAATGTATTACATCATAGTCGACTCAAAATAACTTTTGAAACCCGAACAAAAATTTTGAAGAAAAATTATTTTCTGCCATTTCAGGTGACCCAACTTTCGAAGACCATAAGTCATCGCCAGTTGACCCGATTGACTATTATGACCCCAATCCGGAAAGGCCACAAAGCGCTCTACAAACTTGACTAGTGCAAGCACTTGTCTCCCAAATTTTTGACCTCATCCAAGGCCTCTAAAGCCTTCAAAACTGAGTTCAAAGTTTCTGTACCCTGCTGCCAATACCGAAAATCTTTAATATCTTTAAAACTAGACCTGATCTAGCCATGAAACTTTACTGGCAGGCTGATAAGACTGAGCTGAACCTCCACATGTGAAATCAGAACATTCTGAGATCATATGACCAACTTACCAAAAATAGCAAGTTTCCATAAATAGAAGCTCTGCACAAGATAGCCCTTATTGAAAAGCAAACAGAAATATTTTTGGGTGATACAAGATTGCCCTTACACCCAGGATGCTCCTGCATCAAAACCCACTTCTTACCAATAAACACTTGCTTATTACGATCATTGGACATGTCCAAGTGTTTGGGTTCAATTGGCCCACATGTTGGATTCTCATTAAAGAAACCCAAGTTCAAATCCCCGTAAGGACATCTAGTGAAGAATTCTACACTGGCTCTCTATCTTGTATTGTTGGCTTATACTGTGAATTTTTGAGTTGCAACTTTAGGTATTCTATTGTTGGCTTCTAATGAGGATATCTATGTGTTATCTAATGCTAATGCTCAAAAGGAGTCAAGTATTACTCTTATTAGGGCTTGTAAGGAGTGTTTGGTCTTGCTAGAAACTTATAAAGAGATAAGTTTAGTTTCATTTGTAATCAATTGCTTGCATGAGCCATATTCATAAACTTCTTCAATATAAAAAGAAAAAGAAAGAGATCATTGAGTGTCTCAATTTTTCTTCCACTCTTATTAATTCTTAACCCTTGAAAGGTTCAGCATGTTCATCTTTAATCTTAAAAGGTCTAACTATTAGTTGTGGTATATTCTAATATAAATTATTGATGTCCCAAATAATTTGCATTTGCACAACCCTACAATTCAATTTAAGAATCCACCTTACTCTTAAGAAATCTATCGTAATACTAACATAGTCTCATTAATAACAATTCAAAGTACCTGATTGAGCCATGCCACTTTTCATGCAAGTTAAGCGAACATATTGAACTGTAATAATGAAATAACCACACACCTCACCCTGGTCAAGCCCTCACATGGAAGTTGATCAACTTCTCTGGTCCCTACATAATTTTTTATTTTGTACAAGGCTAGTTAAGAAAAATCGAGCTCACTTGAAAAATCTTGTAACTAGTTACTTGAAAAAAGATAATGCTTTGGATCTCTTAGAAGATTGTTAAAGGGCAATAATGCACAAAATTATGTATTTAATGGGAAAATAATGTTTTTACTCTCTATTAAGGAACAATGCTTTAATGGAATAGAGAGTCATCCTTACTGCACATTCAACAAAGTATCCCAAAAATCTCTCGTTTAATTTCAACCACTAAAGGATTCAACACAAAAGAATGGCATTTGCTCCAACTCAGCCGACAACTCTTTGTTGGCATATGTTTGTGATTGATGTCAAATGAAGAGTTTCATAGTGAGGGCAATTGGGGTGAGCAGTACAGTTGAAATTTGTTATTTATAGATTGAATACATGACAAGATGCATTGCATATGTTAATAACATGTTCTCTTGAAGCTCCAATGCAAGATAGATAGCTCAAGCTTAATGTCTAAGTGTTTCCAACATAAATGTATGATCCTGTCACTCTAGCAATAGGAACTCTGATTATGGAGACAAGTACTTCAATAAGTAGCATAAGACTGAATCATAAACTTGTAATGTTAAAAAATGACTTTCAAAGTCGTATCTTAAGTTGATGTACAATTCTTCATTAGCACAAGTTTGAAGGTTAACATTTAATTTTCAAATGATAATGGCTAGTTCTAGTGAGAAGAAATCGACAATTAGTTACTAATTTAGTTTGGCACGTAACAGATCTTCCCAACTGCTCGGTGAAGTACGTAAAAGGATGAAAACTTGCTTCTTCTTGTTTTTGGTTTGAAGATTGAATGATAAAGTCTTCTGCAAAGAAATTGGATGTTTTCAGAATATTTATGAGTTTAGTTCTGTAGATTTGATGTTGTGTATTTGATGTTATAGAATTAAGGAGTTTATGAGGGTTTCAATAATTCTGATTAGGAAACTCAATTAGAGTGTAGTTTGATATGAAGGAAAATAGAATTACAGTGACTTGTTCTATGTAATCATTGAAGTTATAAGGTTGCCAATGTTCATATCGTTGTAGACAAAAAACAGTGGAATTAATGTTATGTAATGAAACAAAGTAACCCTTTGTATCTTGATTATTTTTCCTTTAAGTGATGTCAAGGGTTGGTGCTCCTAGAGTTAATCCTCTAAAACAGTATCCAATGAGGGTTTGGTCAATGAGATTGCGTTTGTATACCAATGAGATCTTTGCCAATGAGGCATACATGTAACCAGTGACGTTTTGGTCAGTGAAGCCTAATAAAATTCTCTTTCATAGTGGTTTTTCACCCTTCAAGGATTTTCCACTCAAATACTTGTATTATGTGCTAGCAATGTATGACTTTTGTTACCAACACTCTATGCTATTGTTTCTTGATTTGGTCTAATATGATATGTTATTTCTGTTTGAAGGCATAGTGATTATGTATTTATTGATTTAATATAGTGTTTTAGTGACCACTAATTCACCCCGCCCCCAATGGTCTTAAGCATTCCAATACTCTCATGCTTCAAAATAAAGGGGTGGAAGACATCTCCACGTATTTCCTGTTGAAATTTGAACCAGAATAGCATGAAACAAATATGAGATAAATCAAAAAAACACGACACCATAAATACCCTAGGAAAACCCTCCTATTCGAAGGAAAAATGCAACCACGCAATCTCCTTTTATTGGAATAAAAACAGAGTCCAAGATCACAGCTCATAAACTCTTGACCTTACACACATACTGAATGAATATTACAGAAATAATAACGATCAATTATTTCCCTATCTACATCATCAGCATAGTCAAATGCTTTGCAACATAGTAATATTCAATACCAAATGCTACAACTTTAACACTAGTAGCGATACACACAAAAAAAATGTCCTTGAAGAAATATGTATTGCCGAGAACATCAAGATAATGCCCCAGAATAATCACACACACTCGAAGTCACCAAAGAAAGATTGCTTCAACAGCACCTCTAATCATACACACTGCCACGATGATTTCAATGCCCTGATCAATGACCATGCACCGCATCATCAGAATCACGCGGACACTCTTATCATGACAATGCTTAGAATTACATCGGACAGGAATGAAGGACACTTCATCTTTAACTAATAGCAGTTACCAATATGGGTCGTTGCATTTTTTGGACTCTTCATTGCCTTCTTAAAACTCGACACCAAGGATGCGATGCTTCATATGGATAAAAACTGTTCTGAAGAAAACTTCAACAGTCACATATGCTTGTCGTCACAATAAGGAGATGCAACATTGATGAGGCTGACTCAGTAGCCACGACACATATGACTCTTCAATTATCAACCGTAATGAACCAATATACTTGGCTTACCAAAAGCCACGGAAGAGGATGAGTCTTTTTCGATGCCTAATAAACATGTGTGCACTGACGGTGCCCAGAAGTAAGATATTTGATCATACACAATCTCCATAAAATAATGAGACTGAAATAATGAAAACTTTCAAACATTGAGCATAAAAGACATCCACCGCTGATGGAGATTACAATATCAGAAAGAAACAAACATTGCAGGTAAGAAAAAAAAAGGGAAAATGATTTGTCGATAACTAGGTCATTATTGATTGATAGGTCATTCATAAATTCAAACTAATTAAAGCTGATGAAGTATGAGTTGCATGAGCAGAATTTTTATCATCGCTGAATTACAAAGAGTCATTTTCTGATTCATGATTAATAGCACATCAAAAATATTCAACCTTAATGCCTCCAGCTTCTTGCTTGGTGCCTCACTGCATACCAACATGAAATGCCCTTGCATCCAGTTGCCAAAGTATGGTTTGGTAAAAACTCAAAGATATACCTCCACTATACTGAAAAGTCTTGATGATAGCCCGCCATTTAATTCTAACTAGCAGTTGCGCACTTTAGTGCGTGCAATGATAAGCTGATAGGAATTAAGAATTTGAAGAAAGTGATATGTTTTGTATAGTGGCAAGAGTAGATAATTAAGAGTAGAATAAATAGTGAAGACTAATTTATAAAAAATAACTTGTATATTTATTACAAAGTGGCTATTATAAAATAACATCAATTAATATGATAAATGTAACATTAAATAACATTCATTTGTATGATTGAAATGCAATAGAATCCCATTTGAATTGGGGAAAAGAGGTTACAAACTAATTTAGTAAAACTCTATGTATGTAGTTGAATGTTACGAAAATATGCTAGAAATTTGATGAAGAAAAGGTAGGAAATTTAAATGATTTTTTTATCCATCTATGTAGAAAACAGAGTAAATCCATTGATTTTCCTGAAAATTCTTTGAGACAACACAATAGATTATGAAACAATATTCTATGAGGTTTTTTTTTTAATTTTTTATAATTATATTTTGATTTGTTTGGTATAAGGCTGTACCGTAACTTTTCTATAATCTGTCAAAAAAATTTAAAATTCATTAAATTAGTAGAAGGTTGTAGTGGTGCAATGTGAGAATAAATTTTATATTGAATAATTATTCAAACAATTGTAATGGAAGAAGAACATGATTGGTAAATAATAAACTTACTGGTTGAAGCTTTGGCGAGATATTTTAGTATAGTTGTAGATCCATCATATAAGTAAATATCTGAAGTGTACTTTTTTTCCCAATATGACAGCTATTTGAATTTTGATATGTCATGTATCTGTAGTAGAGTTTGAAAAGTAGTAAGAAAAAATGAAAAGAAAATTTGATTAGAGGATAGCTTAAAATACTATTGTAATAGAGAATTGTTTGGGAGAAGGGAGTATGGTTTACATGGGTTTACCTTAGTGTTTTTATTTTCCATTAGTGAAGGCAAAGAGGTTGTTTGAATGGGTGACAATAGTTTTAGGCATTCCTCTTCTTTTTTCCTAACAACTGTGTAAGTGTTGTTTTCCAATTCGCAATATCATTCAAAAGAGAAGAGGGGTGTATCCAGAGGCTGTGAATAGATTTGGCTCTTGATATTGTTGTGAATATCAATCATTGCCTCTCTTTGTTTCCAATGTCTATTGTAGCTTTGTTTAGTGTGATTCCTTGGAATTTGTGTATTGTTATTGCCCAAGCCTTGGCTAACGGTAGTTGTGTGCGATTGCCTCGGGTAATTAGAGTGATGGGAACATAATTTTCATTTTGAGTATCTTGTGGTGGGCTGATGTGATTGTCAAATTGAACAACAACGTAGTTTGGTAGATCTGATGGTTTTTTATTTTTATTATAGATGATGGATCTTATTTGTCCTAGTGATCCGTTTACAAGTCCAGTTTGTATCTAAAGGTTTGTTGTTAATATGACGTATTGGCCTATGCGCAGAAGGACCTCTTGTTGTAGTTGTTCATTTTCATTATGTTCAATTGACCTTTGTACAACATTTCGAGCAGAGTTAAATAAATTTGGTAGGTTCAATTGTTTGAGCACTTTTTTATTATTTAGTTTAGCTAATTCATTGGTAGCAAATAGGTGGGTGGATTTTTTGAAGTCTTCTTTTTGTTTGGTACTTAGCATTTTGTTTGTTTGATTCATCAGTGTCTCCCAATCATCTTTCAATGGTTGAACATTTCTTAGATTGTGTAGGATATTTCAAAAACATTGTTCGGAGTCACTTTTCCCTTGTTGACGAAATATTGTGTCAAATGTAATTGCAATATTGAATGTTTGCCAAAGTATGAGGGGTCTAGAGTGTGAGAAATATATTGGTATGTCTGTAACTGGTGGTAGTTGTCCCAAGTCACCAACAAGAATGATCAAGATTCCACAAAAAGTTTGGTGTTGGTTGTGGGGAAAATCTTCACATAAAGGGTTGTCTATTTTGAAAAGTAGTTTTGGTCCTAGGAAGCTCATTTCGTCTATCAAAATGTATTTGAGATGTTTGAAGTCTTCTTGGATAGTTGTTAAGGATTGACCATGTAAGGGATGCATTTATTTTATATAGGAATCCAGAGGCATGTGTGGATTATTGTGTCTTGAATGTTATAAGAAGCAACTCCTGTAGGTGCAAGTGCGAGCAACAGTTTGTTATTGTTTTCCAATTTGTGACAATTTGTTCTTTTGAAATTACAATGTTTGTTGGGATGTGTCAAAAAAATTTGTCGATAAGTAGTTCAATCCAACAAAATGTCTCAAAGTTGTCACTATTTTCTTGTGGAATGATGTTGATTTGTGGGTGGAGGCATCTCCTTTTGAGGTGGAGATCTGCCTTGTGGAAGAGGCTGGAAGCAGTTCTGTGGGGGTGTTTCCTGTGCTTGGGTGCTGGATTTTGAGGTGGGGGAGAGGTGGGCTTTCTTTCTTGTGGGTTCTTGTCTCTGGTTTCCCTATTAAGGTGAGTTCTGCTCCTATGGAGGTGGAGTGGATTCTTATAAGAGCCTTTGGTACCTACAGTAGGAATGTCTTTGCCCAATTTTCTTTCTGGGGTTCTGGATGCCTTCTTTTTTCCATCTTGTTGGTTCTGGGTTCCATGTCAAAACCCTGGTCTTCTGTATGGGAGTTTAAAACTCCAGTTCTTTAGTATGGCTTTGGCCTGTTATTTGGGCATCTAGGGTTTTAATGTTTCATCTTTCTTAGATGTTGTTTGGTTTCCGTCTCTGGGCTGCTAGTTTTTATTGGCATTTCTTTTGCAGCGTGGAGTGTATAGGTTTTCAGGGCCCCTTCAAAACCTAGTTCTTCGGCCCTGTGTTGGCCTATTCCGTTTGATTGGCTATGTCCTTTCAGTCTGGGCTCACTTTCCGATCTTCTGCTATGTTTTGGGTTTCAGGCACCCTCCAAAACCTGTTTTACTTAATCAAAAACAAATTGTCCATTCAAATCATTTATATTATAAATGAGATCACTAAACTTTCCATTTTGTCATGCAAGTAATTTAATATTTTATTAATGTAGATTTAAAAGCAACTTTCCATAAAATAATATAATATTCTAAATTTAAAAGCAACCATAGTTTATGATTTACTTGCCTATTATACTTTATAGCAACTTTCCTTTCTCTTTTATATTCTAATATTTAAATGATAAAATTTAATTTCTCAAATTGACTTTAGAAATTTTTTGCAACTTTCCATTATCACATATTATATTTATATAATGATCACCATGCAACATTTATCAAAAAATTTAAATAATTAAAAATTAAAATATTAGTATTTTTTTAAAAAAATAATCAATAATTCTAACATTCCACAAACAAAAGTGGTAAAAATTTAAAAATTATTATTTTATATTTTTAATTACTTAAATATTTTGGTCAATAGTTCATCATCATGACTACATTATAAGATTAACCCATTTTCTAAATTAAATCAAAAAAATGAATTACAACATTCATTAGAACAATTAATTAAAGTGCCTTTGAAACATTTTTAAGAAATTGAAAATTAGTTCAGTTAAATACAGTGCCTTTGTAACATTTATGGATATAAAAAATTAGTGCAGTCTAAAAATTTGGATTTCACCATAATTATTAATAATAAACAGTATGGCACAAAAAATAAAAACTATCTGAAATTAAACTCAGGATCATACCAATATTTTGCATATAATAGGGCCTCTTAAATAGCCATAATGTAGACATAGTAGAAGGATTCATTCATTGATTAAGGTAATCCTAGAATTCATTCGTTGATTAAGGTAATCGCAAAAAATTACCTGAGATCCGAAGAGCAAATCTTTTCATTCAAAACGAGGATGTTGAGAAACCAAAAAGGGCACCTTAAAAGAATTTATTCAAAATTGAAAACTTTTATATCCAATGAAAGTGGTTGACGGAGGTGGCAAAATTAGAAACTTCCATTTTTCGTTCTTTATTGATATTTTTTACTATTTTATTTTAAGTACATCAATAAGATTCATAGATAAGACTGATGATATTATTCTATAGTTATCTCTTTTTGAAAAATAGTTATTGTTAATTTAAATTATTAAATATAATTCCAATGAAAAGTTTTCCAAAATAACAGGGAGAAGAGGACAAATGGGTATCCATAGTCGGAAAGCTAAAACAAACGGAAAATATACTGACAATTATCCTGGAAGTTTTAGACATTTCCAGGAGCAAAGCTCCCACACAAAGCCTATCGGCTTAATTATAGAAAATTGTCATCTAAATATTTGCCAAGATATTTGCCAATTTCTACCAGTTTCAATGCAAAAATAAAAAATAAAAAATAGGGCAACCAATTCACTTGATCAAAATCAAAGGTAGATGGCTGTTTTGCAACTATCAAACTATGCAAACAAACATATACATTAGCCAACAGATCTTTTTCATAATAATTCAAATGTATATAAAACCATCAAATACGCATGTACAAGTACTTGCTTATACATTCACCCAAAAAAATGTTTTCAATCCACAGGTAGAACAATTATCTTGTGATCTGCACGTGTGTGGAATTTATCAGGCTATCTCTTTATAATAAAAAGAGTCTCCAAATGGCTCTTTTGTGGAATAACCTGAATTTTGGTATTTGCTCCTATTATTTGACAGCTCAAAAATTGATACAAAAAAAAACCATGATAGTAAATACAGTAAGGAATATATAAATAAGAGGGATTTATAAGAATTAATATTAAATCACTGTAGGTAAGAAAAAACAAAATTATTAAACAGGGTATAATGATTCCTTCAAAGAGAGATCGAAGGTAAGTACAGTCATCTGATTCAGCAAAAACAGTGCCTCTTACTTTTGCATGCGCAACTGACATTGACATCATATTGGTATGCTTTCAGTAGAACGTTCTCCAAAACCCATACTACATAATCATTCCTACACTTTGGCAAGCATCTTCTATGATTTCCCAAGGAAATAAAACAATTGATGTCCATGTCATTGACACATGCTTTCAAGTAGACAAATAAGATGTCCACTAGACAACATCTGTTCATCTTACCGCTGAGATGACTTGAAAATTGTCTTCTGCAAGTACTCCAATTCAGCTATGCTCTCTTTAATATCATCAAGAGCACGGTGTGTCTTCTTCTTAGCAGGAGCATTTTTAGCATCTAAATAGTAAGCAGGAAAAGATATTTAAGAGATAAACCCAAGATTTCTACCCATACACCATTCAGTCTGCTAGATTTCCAAAGTTATCAGATTCAGCTTCAGTATAACCAGTTCTCATCTAAAATATGTATACAGTAATATGTCATACTGCATAGAGATTAATTTAAAAAGTGCACCAACAATTAATGCCAAACAGTAGCTACTAATAACCATGTTGGAGCCACAATAAAACAATGTACCTATAGAAAATACACAAGATAAAGAAGAAAGGAAGTACGAATAATTGGTGCCATACCTTTTGGATACCAGCGAAAACACAATGCCTTGATGCTACTAACATCAACAAGTACATGGGAAAAAAACACTGCCAGGTTTGGCATGTATTTCTGCAGAGATAGACCAAGCAATAAAGGAGTTAAGCATGGGAAAGAATAACACAGAATACATCTTATGGCATATCAGATTATCATTAATTAGAACAAAAAATAGCTTTCGACACTTGAAAAGGAAAAGCCTACACTTGAATTACAAGCTGGTATTTGACTCTGTTCCACGAGGATGTGTCTGCCCATCTCCCAAAAATTGGCCGGGAACAGGGACGTTCCTAAGTCACACACCACCTGCAGGGGGGACATCCTGAGGGAACCTCTACCGCCCCACCAACCCCATGGCATGTAAAAATGGTTGACCTCAGAAGAAATAAGGAATATTTACACTGTATTGGAGGTAAAATACAGTTTAGACTATTATAACAGCTGTTAGTGTTTTTGTTTACTTGGACATGCACTCTCTTATTTCAACTCTAGGTAGTTGGTGATCAAATATTTCTCAAATGGTTGACCTCAGAAGAAATAAGGAATATTTACACTGTATTGGAGGCAAAATAGAGTTTAGACTATTATAACAGCTGTTACTGTTTTTGTTTACTTGGACATGCACTCTCTTATTTCAACTCTAGGTAGTTGGTGATCAAATAACACAGAATACATCTTATGGCATATCAGATCATCATTAATTAGAACAAAAAATAGCTTTCGACACCTGAAAAAGAAAAGCCTACACTTGAATTACAAGCTGGTATTTGACTCTGTTCCATGAGGATGTGTCTGCCCATCTCCCAAAAATTGGCTGGGAACAGGGACGTTCCTAAGTCACACACCACCTGCAGGGGGGACATCACGAGGGAACCTCTACCGCCCCACCAACCCCATGGCATGTAAAAATGGTTGACCTCAGAAGAAATAAGGAATATTTACACTGTATTGGAGGCAAAATAGAGTTTAGACTATTATAACAGCTGTTACTGTTTTTGTTTACTTGGACATGCACTCTCTTATTTCAAGTCTAGGTAGTTGGTGATCAAATATTTCTCAAATTGTACATCACCAACACCTAGGCTTGTAGTGAGTGAAGGAAGTGATGAGAGCGCAGTGCTAGATAATGTTATCAAGTTCTCATAAATATTTGTGAGTTTCTGCTGACTACTGTAAAGAATTTCTAAAAACAGTGAAGAAAATAAATAAAAGGATTCAAGAGTGAAGATATTTCTGTCTTCAACTATGGAACCCTCGTCATTTAGACAGGTTTGATTCTATGTTCCACGGCATTACAGAGACGGGGACAGGGACAGGGACAGGAGGATGGCAGGGGTGCATTTCCAGGATGGTTCCTAGAGGGGGCCATTTTTAGGGGACGGTGATGTGTGTGTGTGTGTGTGAATTTTTCAACTATATTAATATATTATAGAGATAAGAGAGGAAAGAGAGAGATATGTCAATAATTGATGACAACAGTATCAATATGTAAACAAATCACGAGAGCGGTAGTACAACAGCATAACAAATTTCAATAAAGCATTATAACAATAGGCTCAAAAATAATAAGTCCATGGTCTATTAATACCCAAAAGTATCAAACATGTATCAAGAAGTCTTACTAATATCCAAAAGTATCAAACATGTATCAAGAAGTCTTAGACATCAAAATACAATAGTCTATGAAACTAAGTCTCATTTTGGCTATCAATATCCAAAAACTCGGAACCATATGAGGTAATATCCCCCTCTGGTAGAAGTGGATCGTCCAATGGTACCCACTATGGTCAGTGCCAAATAGTAAACATTTTCAAATCAAATAAAGTACAAGCATACAAAAAAAAATTAGTGCATCTATTTAATTTCAAAACTCAAGAATGAATCTTTTCAAGCATAGTATTGAAACTCAGACTTGGCATGACTCAGAAAATTAAACAGATGTAACTTTAATGTGTATTTCCTTGACAATATTTGATTCTCATACATTTGAAATTAGAATAGCTGTTTTGATTCTAGTATATTTGATTCTCATACATTTGAAATTTGATTATATTGTTTTGATTCTCATATGGAGGTATAGAAGCAAACAAAATTAAAGAAAAAACTTATTTTTTGTTTTTAACAATGTAACCCCGGCGCGGGGGTACGTCAGTATGGGGGGACGTCGGGATGAGTTTCGGGTACGGGAAAAAAAAGGGCCTCAATTTCGGTACGGCAGGGGTACAACGGCGGGGGGAAGATTGGGGGGGGAGGGGCCTGGGGTGCTGCAGAGGGGGC
>MU226172.1:367367-392592 GCA_018584345.1 Thuja plicata
AAAACTTCTCAACCCGGTTCCAACGAGCTATTACACTAAGTTGCCCAAAATACAATCCCAATAAAAATAGCAACCTTAGCCGATTTAATTAAATAATAATCATAATTCACCCGTCTTGCGAAAACAACTAAGGAAGCATCAGAATCAAAATCCGACAGCACATGAATGATACTGATGATGAAAAATGATGAATGAACCTGACGGGGTGACTTACTGAAAATAGACGCTCCCTCCAAGAATCTTGGAGTCCAAACCGGACGCCGAAAATAAAATCTAAGAGCATCATATAGCTCCTCTAAATCATCTGAGCTCCGTGGAACCAACTGTTGACTTACTATAAATTGTAAGTCCCTCAAAACAGGGCCACAATCCACAATAGGGTCCTTTAATCACCAGTATTAGCCTACAATGACCCAATGATAGGCTAAATCTACTAACTCCAATGCTCGCTCAAAATAGGGACATTACAATCCTCCCTCCATGAAATTGCTTGTCCCCAAGCAATCCCAGAAAACCAAACATAGAAGTCCACCCAGATTCCAAGGATAGAATAGAGTAATGTCCCTGCAATTACCTGCAAACTCCTGTAATGAAATCACCATCCACTGAGCTAACCAAAACACATTGTCACCATGCCAACCATAGCGACCCACACAATCTGCAGTGCCAAACCTGTCACTACCTAGATCCCAATAGAGATGAAACTCACAGTCATCCATGACAAGGAAGAATGGATATCCAAAACCATTTGACAAACCAGAGCTACCTGCACACTCTGCCAAACTGCCCTGAGTACTCTCGTAATCCAGATATCCATCCATTGTAAAACCATCCTGGATGTACTGACCCTACAAGTCACCTCCTGCTAACTTGCGGTAACCAACCCCATCAACTGCAGATGGAGTAAACCCATCCCACAAAGGATGATAAAAACCTGGAGCCAACCCACACCGACGTGCAAACAAGTCCTCAACCGGTGGGTCAAAAGAGAAGTGATGAGCGCTCCTCACTGTGTAATCATGGCGAAATGCTCCAATCTCTGTCAGTGGCTCCTCCATAACAAACCGAGAATCAAGAGGTGACTCAAATCTCTGACTTTGGACAACTGGTTGGGAAGGATCCTGGGTAACTCTCTCAGCAAACCCAACTACAAAATCCTTGTGAGGAAGCATTGTAGTCAAGGTATCTACAATTCTCCCCACCAAAAGCTGAATATTGTGAGAACCATGGATAAGTGTACCCTCAAAAGCTCCGAAAGGACCCTCCTGCAAAACCCGACTCTCAAGCAAGTACTCCATGAATGACTGTGCAGTAGAAATTATAAGCAGCATAAACCTGCTCCCCTGCAATCCACAGCTGATCCCTCTAAACCTATGGCACTACCAACTGCCCATCACTATCAGTTGTATGAACAAGACAAATAGATTTCTTCCGACAGAAGGAAACAAATCATCACGAGAGCTAGTCTCCAAACCAGATGATACCTTGTCCATATCTTGTGAATCAAAGGGAGTAGTGACAGAAACTGGCACACAACTCTCTAACGAATCCACTCTTGCTACCTCAGGACTCTCAACAACTTGCTCTGTATCATCTGCCATCGTGCTAACCATTGGAGAACCTGATACCACAAAACTCTCTGTTGTCCCCCACTGATGCATTCACCTCCTCTCCATCTATTGCATCTGTCTCAAGGATGGATGTAACTGTGTCCCCAACACATCCAACACTGCCAACTGTGGAAGATGACTCACCACCAACCACTACTATATGCAACTGAACTGGATCTATGGCTGGTATAGACTGAATCCGCTCCAACTCCACAGTCACCTCTCCTAACTGCAATTGTCATTCCTGAAGAGCCAACTGAGTGCCCTCTAAAGCCTCAAAAGTCGTTGTGAGCTCCTGAGTAAGCTCGCTCACCTCCTCTCTGTCCATCAGAGCCTCATATGTCGTACTCCCCCACTCAATAGGTGATCTCGATCGGCTACCAACTGTAGATAATCCTTTCTCAAAATCTTGACAGCCTCCCGCAAGGAATGAATCTCTATTAGGGAAAGGTAACCACCACCGTGCTCATCAGCCATAGGAGCACCCCAACCATAAACAACCAACAACTGACGAGCGGCATCGAAATGATTGAGAGTAGAAGTAATGTCTCTCTCACCGATACTCAACTGGCTAATCACATGATGACTCTGCACAACAGATCTCCTAGGTACCATCTCAACTGTGGTGTCCACACTATGGAAGGAAGTTGTATCCAACAAACTCCCCTCAAGATCACCGTAACTCTGTGTACTATCATCCAAGCACACATCTACAAAGTACTGACATCAGACTCATCCTCATCTACCCCCAAGGAAGTTGTTGCTGAATCTGACTCATCACAATCCTCAGCTGCCTCGCAATCCTCAAAAATAACACCATCATCCACGGTGTCATAATCCCTAGTGGTATCTACAACATCCTCCACATCATCAATAAGCTCACATAAAGGACTGGTGTCCGAAAAATCAGACCCTGTATCCCTGATACTACTACCAACTGATGCAAGAATGCCATCAATGGCAGTAGACAAGTCACCATCCTGATCCATGTCACTAACTCTGGTAGGCTCAGCATGTTGAAACTCAGTACTACTATCTGCCAACAAGTCAGGCACATCCACATGTCCTTGTAAAGAATCTCCACCCTCAGGTGTGCAAATAGGACTAGTGGCTGGTCCACTAAGTACAGGAACATCTCCACCAAAATCAGTAGCTATTGAAAACTCATCATGGAGATCTCTGGATGTCTCACCTATAAACAACTCACGTCTCTCCTCATAATTTCCCTATGAAGAGGACCTATTGAACAAAGAAACCAAGTAGTTTGTTGTTTTATCGACAGTTGCAGAATCTAAAAGTGGCGCATTTAATCTTTCTAGTGTTTGCCTTCGTTTCTCCATATCCTTAACTAAGGCATTTGTTTGCTTTCTTAACTCTGAAAAACTGTCTAACTGGTTTCCATGTTTTCCGGATTTCTTGTAACGGTCCATGACTGCAATTAAAACAAGAGTGTTGATCACTCAAATCAAACAAGTAAGCCCAATAAATTCCACCCCCCACAGGATGGCAAGAAACCGCTCTGATACCACTGTAAGAGCCTGCCTAGCTCTAACCCTCAATTTGACTGCAAGAAATTCTTAAAGTCTGGAATTCTGATTTCTTTTAATTTTCTAGCAATACATATATAGTTTCTTCTGTTTTCCAAACAATTGAAATACATCACAAAACAGCTTAACTCAAATAGCTATTCATATTCTATTCAAAATCTAAAATTCACCTTTCCAGTCTAATCGAAATGTCTTTGCAATATGTAACAATTACATTCATGAAAGGAAATCATTAAATTAAAATTAAAACCTGCACATGCTCTCCACGTTTTCATTCTAAACTTGTTGCAGCTTGTATATATTGAATGGCGGCTGAAGTAGAATAAATGTAATTGATGCAAAGACCACGCCCAGCAAAATAACGTGAGGTAAATACACACATAGACGTCCAACACTCAACCGCTGATCTAAGGCAATGGTATTTGATAAATCGCTCCAAATTGAACAGCAACGCTGGCTGTAATTACACACAATTCACTAGCATAATTCTGCTGATTCAAAGTACCATAAACTTGCAAGGAAAAGCTACGCTTCCTGCCTGCAGAATCCTTCAAACCCTACTCACCAACTTCTCCACCAAATGCAAACAATAGATATCATCGAATGAATTGCTTTTTGCCCAAAGCATTGCTTTTATAATAAAAGATATCCTCTCACACACTTTTCACTTACATAAAGACTGTGCTTTATGTGCACATTTGAAATATAATAAACTATTATATTTCTTCCTACTTTAATGATGAAAAAGACCCTTTCATTTAAATAATAATATTCTGATACATAGGGTCCTTGTTTTATGAGCTCAGGATTTAAAACTTCTCAACCCGGTTCCAACGAGCTATTACACTAAGTTGCCCAAAATACAATCCCAATAAAAATAGCAACCTTAGCCGATTTAATTAAATAATAATCATAATTCACTCGTCTTGCGAAAACAACTGAGGAAGCATCAGAATCAAAATCCGATAGCACATGAGTGTCCTGATGATGAAAAATGATGAATGAACCTGACAGGGTGACTTACTAAAAATAGACGCTCCCTCCAAGAATCTTGGAGTCCAAACCGGAAGCCGAAAATAAAATCTAAGAGCATCATATAGCTCCTCTAAATCATCTGAGCTTCATGGAACCAACTATTGACTTACAATAAATAGTAAGTCCCTCAAAACGGGGCCACTATCCACAATAGAGTCCTTCAATCACCAGTATTAGCCTACAATGACCCAACGATAGGCTAAATCCACTAACTCCATTGCTCGCTCAAAATGGGGACATTACACACGATCAACACACATAACTTTCAACTTCATCCATTATATACTAAACTTTAAGTCCACCGCCTTAATCAAGCCCTAAAATAGAATTTCAAAACATCCCGCTCAAATCCAACACACCACAAAACAAAATTAAATGTACAAAACACATTTCCAAGACCGCGTCAGCCAATACAACGATTTACATAGAATGTTGTGTCAAGGAGTCTAACATGTTTTGATCAAACACAAGCTTCCTCTAGAATCTTCACACACTAGCATCGAACAATATGATGCCAAATCATCACCTCCAATCATGAAGACACGTCACCAAATCGTGACTAACTCAATCGATTCCACCACAATCTCAACATCGATCACCAATCAAAGATTTACCAACTGGCGCTCAAGAACACAAACATTGTAACATATTAACAACTTTTTCTCTGCTCACCTGTCACCTATCCTGCACACCGGTCACTCAAAGTAGTTGCGGTTGTAACTGTAGCATCTGAACACTATTGACCACCATATCCTATGACCGTGCCACAAGACAACAAAGATTTGACAAGACATTCAAATCATTTATCACATGTCATTAACTGTTCTAGTAGTTGCACTGTTATACTTCAACCGATCACAAATTTCACATAAGATCACTTCAGTAGTAGCGATCATGCATTAGACATCTAGAGACATGCCTAAGTCTCCCATAAAGATAGCAACCATTGAAACTCACTGCAACTCTTCATTCAACACAATTATGCTTGGCAACACACTAAGAACACAGTCAATAGTTGACATCAATGACAACATAATATCTAATCATCCTGTAATCAAATTTGCATCATGACATCTCCAAAACTCACTTAGCATCACTGCATCATATATGCCTACAATCTCCCCCTTTGGCATTCATGGCACACTCTCTTCCTCTCTTCAATCTTCCTCTCCAACATGATACATTATGCATAAAAATGTTTCCACTTTTGTCTTTCACCTGTTCGGCAATTACTCCCCCTTTCACTGAACTTCTCTCATTTGCAACTCCACACACATTCTCCCCTTTATCATACATACATTCTGCCCCTTTGACAACAAATCCAAAGGCGTCAAACACACCTGATATCTGCTCTATTGTACCTGACTAACCCAAAACACATGACTACATAGACTGTTCCACCTAAGGAGTAGCCCCACAACATCAATCCAAAGATAAAGATATTCAATGAATATACTTGGATTGATGCAACTGCATCTTTTAATTCAACTAAGATAGTGGAAAGACCGCCAACCTACCTCTTAGATACTCAAATGTATCCTTAGGCAATGGTTTAGTGAAGATATCAGCAACCTGCTCCTTAGTTGGCACATACTCCAACCTCACTTCCTTTACCTATATCAGTTCTCCAAGAAAATGGTATTTGAGAGCTATATACTTAGCCTTAGAGTGCATCACCCGGTTCTTTGAAATGTTAATAGCACTTGTATTGTCACAATAGATAACCACCGGTTCAGTTACCTTCTCCTGAATTCCTTCCAGAATCTGCTTGATCCAAACTACCTGTGTACAATTAATTGCAGCAGCAACATACTCAGCTTCAACTATTGATTGAGATATACGGTTTTGCTTCTTGCTTGTCCAGGATACAAGCCTTTCACCAAGAAAGAATGCACCTCCACTTGTGCTCTTTCGATCATCAACATTACTTGCCCAATCAGCATCAATAAACACATTCAAAGAGATTCAGCTTTATGTCCATACCAGAGACCATAATCTTCAGTCCCCTTGTGATATTTGAAGATTCACTTTACTGCAACCAAATGAGATTCCTTAGGATTAGAAGAAAATCTAGCGACTAATCCTACTGCATGTGCTATATCTGGTCTGTTGTACACTACATACTATAGCTTACCGATCATGGGCCTTTAAAGTGTCTCATCCACCTCTTTAGAATCATCTTCCTTTGATAGTTTGCAATTGGTTATCATAGGGGTACCAACCGGTTTTGAGTCTTCTAACCCAAAAGTCTTCAGGATTTCCCTTACATATTTGGACTGGCTTATGTAGATACCATTTTTCATATGTTGAACCTGCAATCCAATGAAGAATTTAATCTCACCGACCATAGACATCTTGAATTCTTTAATCATCTCATCTGCAAATGATCTGCTCATTTCTTCATTGCCACCAAAAATGATATCTACAAATATCTCTGCAATCAGCAACCTGTCATCTTTCTCAATCTTCAAATACACATTACTGTTATCACTTGTCCTGATGAAACCAATTTGAATCTGATATGAATGCAAACGTTCATACCATGCCCTAGGTGATTGTTTCAACCCATACAAAGCTTTTTGTAATTTACACACCTTGTTCTTACCTTCTGAATTAGCAAATCCTTCAGGTTGTTCAATATATACCTCTTCTTCCAAAACACCATTAAGAAAAGCTGACTTAACATCCATTTGATATACCTTGAATCCTTTACAAGCAGCATTTGCAAGCAATATCCTTACACCTTTAAGTCTAGCCACAAGTGCAAATGTTTCACCATAGTCCAGGCCTTCCTCTTGTGCATATCCTTTCCACACCAATCTTGCCTTGTTCCTTACCACTTCACATGTCTCATTCATCTTATTTATGAAAATCCACTTCGTACCAATCACACTCTTGTCCACCGGTCTGGGCACTAATGTCTAGGTATTGTTCTTGTCAATCTGCTCCAATTCTTCTTTCATAGCTTTTACCCAATCTTCATCTTTCAATGCATCTTTCACTGTGTTAGGCTCAAATTCAGATAGCAACCAGGTACCTTCTCTAGCCTTCCCATGTTAACACACTTGTATTTCAATCACCAATGATTTGATCAGAGGAATAATTCAACTTTACACACTTTGGCAATACCAATTCAGTTCTAGGAGTTTCTTCAACCACTTGTATCAGTTCCTATTCATTGACTTGTTTCTCCATCGGTTATGTTGCAGTCACCTGCTCCACCGGTTGTACATAAACAAACCCATGATAGTTTTCGGGTTCCTTCTTGCTGGATTCATCATTTTTCTCAGAAAATTCATCTATTCTTACACTGGCACTTTCCACTATCTTATTTGTTCTCTTGTTCAAGCACTTGTAGGCTTTGCTCTTTGAGGAGTATCCTAAGAATATCCCTTCATCACTCCTTGGGTCAAACTTACCTGTATTTCCATCTCTCTTTATATAGCATCTACTCTCAAAAATTTTGAAATTACTCACACATGGTGATCCACCATTCAACAGCTCATAGGGAGTTTTGTTTGTACCTTTCTTCAACTAAACTCTCTTCAATGTGTTAACAGCAGTGCACACCGCTTCTTTCCAAAATGTATGTGCGACACCCTTCTGAATCATTAATATCCTAGCACAATCAATGATAAACCTGTTTCTTCTTTCAGAAATACCATTTTCCTGAGGTGTTCTAGGAGCTGACATCTGTCTTTGAATTCCCTGTTCTTCACAATATGTAGTGAATTCATGTGAAGTAAACTCACCTCCTATGTCAGATCTAAGGCATTTCAGGGTCTTACCGGTCTCCTCCACTTTGGTTTTGTAGATCTTAAACATGTGAAAAGATTCAGATTTGTCCCTTAAAAATATAACCCACATCATTCTAGAATAATCATCAACAAGCAACATGAAATATCTATCACCATAGTAACTCTGAGTTCTCATTGGACCACACAGATCGATATGAACCAGATCTAAAATACTTTCAGAAGAATAATATTTATGAATGAAACTAGAACTAGTTAACTTCCCAAGCTGACATTCTTTACACATTACATTGTTTGGTTTCACTATGTTGGGCAAACCTCTTACTATCTTCATCTTACTAACTTTGATCAAGTTATTAAAATTTACATGACAAAACCTCTTATGCCATAACCAACAATCTTCTACGTTAACAATCAGACAACTCTTAATAGTAGAATTCAGATGGAACAAGTTACCTTTAGTTTGTTCACTAGTAGCAATCAATTCTTTTGAATTCCCAATAATCTTGCATATACCTCCATTGAACTCCAATCTATATCCTTTGTTATTCAACTGAGCAACACTTAACAAGTTGTATTTCAAACCACCAACCCAGTAAACATCATCACAATTTGTTTTATCATTCAAAGCAATAGATCCTTTACCTTTTACCAAGCAGAAAGCATCATTCCCAAATCTTACCAAATCTCCATCACATTCTTCCATCTTGATGAATTTGCTTCTATCACCGGTCATATGGTGAGTGCACCCACTATCAATAATCCAGTCACCACTGTGATTCATGTAAGAAACCAAAGCTTTCTATCCTTCATCTGAGGGTTCTTCCTTTACTACAACAAACACAATTTCTTCATCTCTTCCATCATATTCCTCATTGGTAACACCTTCCTCAGCTAGGTAGCATACTTTCTTGTTCTTATCCTTGAATCTTCTTATACTTTCTTGTTCTTATCCTTGAATCTTCAAAGGCAACTTACCCTTATATTTACCTTTCCCTCTAGGCATTCTTTTAGCAAATAAAGCTTCCAATTCCTCTTGTTCTCTTTTTTCAGACAAGATAAAATGATAATCATTGGAGTAATCTTCATTGGAGTAATCATTGGAGTAACATGTTGAAGAACTGTTAGATATCTCTTTTCCTTTCTTAGATGGTGCAAGAGTCAATGATGACTTGAAAGCAGCTTCAACTTTTGGCATACTATTATCATAATTGCTTAACTCAAATGCAATTAATTTCCCTATTAATGCATCAAGAGTAAGAGTAAAAGTTCCTAGAGATCTAAGCTCTTGTATAGCTGAAACTGTAATAGCATACTGAGGCAATAAAGTTCTCAACATTTTGCAACCCACATCCTTCTCAGGAAGATTACCACTAGCACCTCAGATAGCAGCAACAACTTTGTTCATTCTCTGACTGTATTGTTCAATGTTCTCATTTTCTTGCATCCTCGTATAATCATAATTTCCTCTCAAACTGTCAACCTTTGCCTTCTGCACATGTGGATCTCCACCAGACGGTCTTCAACTTTTCCCACATCTCATTAGCAGTATCCAAGTCTTTGATATTAATAAACTCTGCATCTGAAAGAGTAATAGCAATAGCTTCCATAATAGCAGTATGTTCTTGCCTTACCTTCAATTGATCTGCAGTCAGGATTCCTGAAGGAACAGTATACTTATTAACCATATGATCCCAATACTAATCACCCATACCTTTAAGATAGACCTTCATCCGACCGCACCAAACTGAGTAGATCTCTCTTGTGAATTTAGGACCTTCCTTTCTCATCATCTTCAGATCTTTACCTCAAACTATTAAGCTTCACCACAACAGAGGACAAAAGCTTTGATACCAATTGTTCGTCCTAAGACCAGATTACTGAGAGGGGGGGTTGAATCAGTGATCTACCAAATAATCTAACTTTTCAACCTCTTAAACTTAAACCAACATTCACAAGATTAACCTTAATCACAACAAATGAAAATCATAAACATGCAAATCCATCCACAAAGTTGACACAGATTTATCTCGTGGAAACCCAAATAGGGAGAAAACCACGGTGCGGATTAGTACCCACTAAATGATGTACTCTTCTGAAGTACGCCCTGTGAGGAGCTTAAACCCTGTTAGGAGTTTACAACAGCACTGTTAGGTGCCACTCGGTTAAGGGATTTGCCTTAGGCCTGTTAGAACCTTTACCCTATTGAAAGGTAGCCTTGTTAGAGGACTTTAAACACTAGTCAAAGTATCACCGTGTTAGAGGATTTACAACAAAGATCTGTTAGGATCTACCTTGTTAAGGGATTTAACCTGCTGCAACTGTTAGGGAACAACAAAAAGAATGATCTGTAGAACAACACTACCTTTGCTTGATCAGATCCACTGAAGCACAAAATCTCTTCTAAACACACTTAACTCTTCCCTGGCTTGATCGCAACTCGCATTTTTCACCGCACTAGTCCAACACACAACTTTCAACTTCATCCATTAAATACTAAACTTTTAAGTCCACCGCCTTAATCAAGCCCTAAAATAGAATTTCAAAACATCCCGCTCAAATCCAAAGCGCCACAAAACAAAATTAAATGTACAAAACACATTTCCAAGCAGCATCGGCCAATACAACGATTTACATAGAATGTTGTGTCAAGGAGTCTAACACGTTTTGACCAAACACAAGCTTCTTCTAGAATCTTCTCCACACGCTAGCATCAAACAATGTGATGTCAGATCATCACCTCCAATCATGAAGACACGTCACCAGATCGTGACTAAATCAATCAATTCCACCACAATCTCAACACCGATCACCGATCAAAAATTTACCAACTGGCGCTCAAGAACACAAACATTGTAACCTGTTAACAACTCTGTCTTTGCTCACCAGTCACCTATCGTGCACACCAGTCACTCAAAGTAGTTGCGGTTGTAACTGTAGCATCTGAACACTGCTGACCACCATATCCTGCGATCGCGCCACAAGACACAACAAAGGTTTGACAAGACATTCAAATCATTTATCACTTATTGTTAACTGTTCTAGTAGTTGCACTGTTATACTTCAACCGATCACAACTTTCACATAAGATCACTTCAGCAGTAGCAGTCATGCATTGGACAGCCAAAGACACACCTAAGTCTCCCATAAAGATAGCAACCACTGAAACTCACTGCAACTCTTCATTCAACACAATTATGCTTGGAAACACACTAAGAACACAAAGTCAATAGTTGACATCAATGACAACATAATATCTAATCATCCTGTAATCAAATTCGCATCATGACATCTCCAAAACTCACCATCACTCCATCAGATATGCCAACATTATGACACTAGGATGGTAGCAGCAAACTTTCGATACTATAATAATTTACCCTTTAATGTGATGAATGGCTCATATTGGGAAGGGTTATTAAATGCATTGACATTTGCAGGTAAGGGGTTTAAGACTCCAACAGCTAGAGAATCGAGTGGGCCATTGCTAGAGCTGTAAAAAAAAACATGGCTTGTGGCTGATGATCAAAAGAATGTATAGCGAACAAAAGGCTACATCTTATCAGACGAATGGACAAATGGACGGAATAGGACTCTCCTTAACTTTTTAGGCTTCTAATGGAACATTGGTGTTCTTCAAGTCTATGAAGGCCTCGCATGAAGTCAAAAATGTTGAGACTTTGTGCGAACTATTGGATGGGGTGATCTAGGAGGTTGGGTTATGAATATCATCCAAATTATCACGGGCAATAACTGCAAATGTAGAGCCATACAGAGACTTATTATGGAAAGGCATCCTACTATTTCATGGACTCTGTGTGCTGCACATTGTTTGGATTTGTTGTTAGAGGACATTGGGAAGATTGGATGGATCAAAAGTGCAATTGACGATGCTAAATAGGTTACCAAATTTATCTATAACCATAGTTGGGTCCTTTCTTCGATGTGAAAACACACAAATGGCAAGGATATTGTGCGACCAAAAGTGACACAATTTTATAGCCACTTCTTCACTTTGCAAAGCATTTTTCCAGCAAATTCCTCATCTCAAGCGAATGTTTGTCTGATGCTTGGTTGGTGCCTCCATTTTCCAAAAACGTTGAAGGGGAGAAGACTGCAAGAACAATTTTTGGTGATTGATTCATCAAAAAAGCAGAGTTAACCAAAGCAACAAATACAAACATAAAATTAATACAAAATAATCTACTTGTTTTTCTTTTAGAAGTTAATTTTGTAATAATTTAAAAATTTGTTTTCAATTTGTTTGGTGACAGAACCTTTGGTTAGTGTTGTTCATATGGTGGATGGAGACAACATGCCAATGGGTTCCTTTATAAGGCCCTAGATTAGGCGATAGATAAGGCCCAAGAGGCCATTTTGCATTACTATGGCTGAAAAAAAAAATTGGCGTGTCATTTGATCGTAGATGGACAAACCAACTCCCCAAATGATAGATGTCTTAGCCTGCTACCTGAACCCAAAATTCCACTTCTCTAATACATTTAAGGCTGATGAGGAGGCCATGGTAGGTTTTATTACATGCATTGGTAAGATGGAGCCAAATAGTAAGATGAGAGACAAAGTTCTTCATGAATTGAAGGTGAGGTTTGCTAAATCTGATTTACTATATCTTATTTATATATTTGGCAAAGTTGACTCTCTAGAAACATCCATTTTAAGTACATAATAGTTAATTTTCTATATTTCATTTGTCTAGTCAAGGTCTGCAAGGGTGCAAAGGGGAGACTCTTTTCTTCAGCTCAAGCAATTCAAAGGAGAGAAAAACCAGGTAAAGATTTCAATTTAATGCTACAAGTAGAAAATAGAAAACTGATTGTTATATTTTAAACTTAATTCTTACATTTTTTAAATTTTGTTTTGTAGATTTATGTTGCTGCCATGCCAAATCTTCAAAGGCTGGCCATCTATTTTCTGTCCCAACCATGTAGTACTTCCAGGCATAGTTCAAAATATCGTTATCGGCAACTTATCACCAAGGACAAAAAAAAAATATCGGGAAAATATTGGAGATAAACCGGCAACTTATCAGCAAAAATATCGGGAACTTTAAAAATTGCTTAAATTCAATTTGAAATGCATTTTTTTGCAAATTGCTCTAAAACGCTGCAAATCACATTTTTCCCCTTCAAACCTTTTTTCCCTCTCCCAAACACCAATTTGCAAACAAGAAAATGTGAAATAATTGCTTTTTGGGCCGTCAGTCCCTATGAGCAGACTGTGGCAAATATTTTGGTGAAATATCGCTGATATTTTGGTGAAATATCGCCGATATTTTGGCGATAAGTTCATGTTTTTTCGGCGATAAGTTCATGTTTTTTCGGCGATAAGTTTGAAACTTATCTATGATATGTACTCCGCGATAAATTTACGTGTTTTATCGCGGCCTCCAACTTATCACGATAAGTTTACTTATCGGTGATATATCTGCCATATTTTAATCTATGCTTCCAGGTGTGAACGCAATTGGAGCTTATTTGAGAGCATTCACACAAAAAAGATAAACAGGTTAACCCAGGAGTGCCTCAATAATCTTATCTTCATTTTATACAACCTTTGCCTTCGAACTAGAAAAGTGAAGGACGTTTCACATTATTTTATCGACTTGGATGAGATTGGTCCTTACAATGAATGGACTGGCGACGAACAAGATGATGTCCTCCTTACTAATGAAGATCTTGCAGAATTTGAGAGAGGAGCAACAGAAGCAGCATAATTGGATGCAATGGAGGAAAATGAAAACATTTTTGAAGAAACAATCAAAATATCATTTTGGCAGTGTAGAAGCTTCTAATTTGAGACCTGAAAAATTAAGTTACATTAGGAGGGGAAAGAGGAAAATGTAGATTGTATTTTGTTGTTTTTTTTTATTGGCATATCATCAAATGTAAAGAATTATACATTTGAAAAGTTTTGCAGAATCAAGGAGGATCTCAACAACAGGCTCATTTTGCAAAGCGTTCTGACAAGAAGAGGGCAACCTTCTCTATGCATCTGTGACCGGAAGGGGGCAGCCTTCTATGCATTTGTGACCAAAAGACCTGCAAATGTCTTATGTAGGGTAGTTAGAACGATGACTATTAAGGTTGTTGAATATTGTAGCAACGATAGAGATCATTTTACCTCTTGTGATTGCATTATGATGTTATTCAGCAGTATCTCTCATTTCGGGTTCCTGTTGTTGATGTCCATGTTACTCTCCATCACATTCTTCATGATGTTGTGTGTAAGCTCTACTTTGCTCTATCGAGCTTAAGTATTCGCAGGCTATCATGTGCATTTTATTTTGTTCGTGTATTTCTCCTTTGCTTTCAAGCATTGTGGCATCGAGCACTTGTGGTTCCTCTTGGTTTCGATGACATGGCATCATCTCATTTCCTCATGGCATCGTTAGACTCCTATGTGTTGCTTCCGTAATATTTCTTAGTTGTTGTTGACGGCAAAGTATGCAGTTTCTTCCACTCTTTATTTATCGTTGGTGTTTTTTATTTTTGCAAAGGATTCCTTATGGACGTGTCTCCTCATTTATAGAGAGCCATTTTGTCTCCTTGCGTCTCTTGAATGAAAAACGAAGAAAAAGCAATGTTTTCATTGTATTGTCTACCCGTGTGGAGTGTTGATAGTGCGCAGAAGAAAGCATCGAGTTTATGGTTATGAAAGAATTTTAGAGTGGACAAAGAAATTATTTTCTGAGTCTTGACATTTCATATGTGAACATTATTCTTCTGTATGTGAGCAGAGATTGCCGCATATATTTATTTTGGTATTGTTTGGTGTAGCAGTATAGATATCAATCAATAAATGATCAACTTTTGAATGAGACTTTCACCATTTGTATGCAGATTAATTTCTGAGATTAAGCTTGTTTGATTGACAGTAGGTTTGATGTCAATCACAAGGAGAAACAATTGTGTATTTGATTCTTAATCTGAATAAAGGAATCATTTTTTGTGGGCTAGGATTCTCACCCTCGGGCGGAGGGTTTTCCCAGGATAAGTTCCTGTGTTATTTGAGTTTTGTGTTTTTGCATTTCAGATATTAAATTTTTTTATATTCTGGTTCATAAATTTAACAATTGTAATGCTTCTTTAATGGTCATTTTAGTTGTCTTAGTTTAGGAAGTTTCCTTTTCTGTCTTCAGTTCATGATCGTTTCATTTAAGGAGTCTTCATCTCCTTTGTTTAATATAACATTGATTTACCATAACAATTCCGAGTCCTAGAACTATGTACAAAGGGACATCAAGGTGGTAGATACTGAAAATAATTTGTTAATCAGCATTAATGTTGTCAAAAAGAAATCTATTAAGAATGGGACGCTATAGAAATGGATCAATTTGATCTAGAGATGGTTGGCTAACTTGGAGAAGCATACCTTGGCACACAAATTTACAGAAATAAATAGAACTGCAGATTGTTTGGCAAATCATGGAGTTGAACAAGCAAAGGTTTCAAAAATATTCAACAAGGATACAGACTGGGAAGACTTGAAATGCATTTTGGAGGCGGATACGCTCAAGTCCGCAAAGTAGCACATTTCCATTTCCGAAAATCTAAGATCCCTTTATGTATGTCGACAGGATTGGACAATAGTCCTCATGCTACACAATTTATGAGTTGTTGCATTCGCTTCGCTTCTATTCGTGACAACTTCCATATATACACGTCCCTTTTTTGAGCACTACAAATATGGTGTCGCAAATGAATGTGGCTTGTGAATGCCTACACCTTCTTGAAGTCTCAATGGTAGAAATATGTAAATTGTGCGATGTCAAGCAAGAGGGGGTCATTAAGGCCATTCAAAATGTTAATGTTTGGTAGCTAGATCGGATTCTAGCTTCACATTATTTTAATTAGGATAATTAAAATAATGAATTAATTATTTAATTGGGAGAATTAAATAATTTAAATACATTAATTATTTAATTAAGGAAAATTAAATAATACATGTAATTGGAGAATTAAATAATATTATCAATGGATTAATTATTTATTTAATTGGGAGATTTAAATAAATAATCTATTGTGAGATTACTTATTTAATTGGAAAGTTAAATAATTTTATTTTAATTAGGAGAATTAAAATAATGAATTAATTATTTAAATAAATAATTAAATAATTTATTTATGGTAGTTATTTTAATTAGAGAATTAAAATAAATTGAACTAATTATGGGCTGGGCCCAATTATGGCGTCAATATAAATGAAAGGTTTTATTGTAATTTCAAAGTCAGCCTTGGAGGCCGACCTTGCATCATAATTGTTCTACCTCATATATACGAGGATTTGATTATTGTAAATCATAGACATACATGCACTCTAATATTTACAACCGAAATAAAGGGAAGCATTCGGAATTCATAGCACTACTGTTATTCTCATTTTCGAGTCTACACAGAGATCATTCCAGCGAACTTATGTATTCAGCGAATAAGAAGGAGACCATACACTCACAAAGATCATTCCAGCGAACTTATGTATTCAGCGAATAAGGAGACCATACACTCACGAGATCATTCCAGCGAACTCATGTATTCAGCAAATAAGGAGACCATACACTCACAGAGATCATTCCAGCGAACTTATACATTCGGCAAGAAGATCATGCATTCAGCAAATTAGAAGTAGATCATACATTCAGCGACATCACTTTCAAATCGTGCTTATACACTGGACAATGTATTCGTATTTACAGACTGCAGATTAATAATCAGAATTCATGAGATTGATAGATTGATATTCAGATTGAGATACTACTTGTGGGTGTCCAGCGATTTGAAGATTTGCTTCTTGGATCGGGGATCCTCAGCAAATCCTCAGCGATATCACTGTGAGTCATTGTAATTATAATTCTGAGAGAAATTAAATAAGTCTGATCTGAATGCTGGGTTTTTTCCTCATAGAGGTTTCCCAGGGTAAAACTACTGTGTCATTGTCTAATTGATTTATTTTTGTTAGTTGCCTAATGATTTTAGACCTGATTACTAAAATTTAACACAAAAGACAATTGGAGCACAGTTATGTAATGAGAATCATATTCACAACAGGAGATTATACAAGAAGTTGATGAAGATGGTTTTGGTTCTTTGACAAAAGTGGTGGAGAAAACTCCTTGGCCATGTCTTCGTCAAAAAGAAATATGCAAGAGTGCGCTAATAATGCAATCTCAACTTTTAACAAGAAACAAGTGGAAAGAACAATCGGTGGCGCATTCAATGCCAATGTCGCATGGAAGAACAACAAAACCATTGAGACAGTCCAGCCCATATATATATAATTATTTTCCTTTCTTCTTTTTTATCTCTTATCCACTTTCTGTATTTTTCATTTGTTTCTATTTGTTTATTTGTTGGTTTGTTTTTCTTTTCTTTTTTAATATTTTTATTTGTTTTCTTTTTATTGCACTTATTTTTTGTATATTTTTTCTCTCTATCTTATTTTTTGTATATTTTTTCTTCTCTATCTTATTTTTTGTCTGCTTTCTTCTTTTCTTATTTATGTATTTATTTACTTAATTTTCTAGTTTTTGTTGTTTAGTTTTTGTGTTGTCTTTTTATTTTTTACTTATTTTTGTTTCAACCTCTTCCCAACTCTCTTCTCTTTTTAAGCTACTCTACAATCCTATCTCTCATTTCTCTTCCTGGTGATGGACCACTGAGTGTGTTTCGAAACGTAGAGCAAAAATTCATGCACAATGCAAACCAGAAGCTTATGTGTACTATCTACTGGACAATGGAAGATTAATGTCAACTAATATCATTGATGTCAAAGGTTGGAGAAAATTGTTGTAGCCCAAGGCCACCATATCGCTATTCATGGCCGATTTCATCTATAATATGGCAGTAATGAAAGATGAGTTATTTGGTAAAATCATAGAGGCGTGGAAATTATGAAGTCCATTTAATTATGATGCCTCATCTGATTATGTGCAACATGGAGCGAACAGAAGATATAATGCTTTATGATGACCTACTTGTTTCATGTTCGGTGTCCATGTTTATGCAAGATAAAACCAAATTAATGTCTCCAAAGATAGTCGACCCTATCTTGTATTTATGAAAATGTTTTATATATGAGATTAAGTCGAAGTGGATTTATTGGAGTATGTTGGCCAATTTCATCATGCTTATCATGCCTGCTAACCTCTCTGGTGTTTCCTTTTATCAATTACTATGCTAGCTGACTTCCTCTTTATGGCAAATAAACTCCAATCAACAGTTTATGTTGGTTGGCATTGACGTGTTTAGTGCACAGGTTAAGGTATTTAAAGAAGTATTAAATTGCCTAAAAATATCTGAGCAGAGCAAATATATTTATAACACTTTAGGTTGCCCAAGTTAGAGGAAAATAGAAGACAAAAGGTGCAACAGTTCATATATATATATATATATATATATATATATATATTACAGTGCAGAAATTGTTATCAACGAAGGCAATCATTTATTAATTACCCAATTTAAATTGAATAAGACGAAAGGCAGAAATTAATGATGAATAAAGGCCGCAACTATATAAGACAAAAATAGAATAAGACAGAAAGAAAGGCAAGCGATTATATTAGTTAAGTTAGCGATTGTATTAGACAAGGCTGTGCTCCCATATAAAGACAAAAGATATACAGATCTGCACATAAAGATATAGAAGAAAAGTTCGTGCAGATATAGAAGAATTTATGGCAGATCCATAGTATAAGTATATTAGAAGAGGAAAAGTATATGCAGATCTAAAAGGAAGGCATATGGAAATGATTGTATCAATTTTGTGAAAAGCATTACATCTACAAGAAGATCTTTTATAAAGGCAGATTTGAGAGAGAAGAATATCTAGATCTAAAAGGGAGGTATATGGAAATGATTGTATCGATTTTGTGAAGAGCATTACATCTACAAAATCTTTTATAAAGGCAGATTTGAGAGAGAAGTATACGTAGATTCAAGAACGAAAGACCTTGTTGAGTTAGAGGTGGGTGCCTCCTAATGGAGAGGTTGGTGCCTCATATTGGAGCGATAGGTGTTAATGTGGTTATCAGGATGACTACACACCAGAAGGACACGCATTTATGCTATACACAGTTCAACACTGGAGATAGAAAAGAAAATTGATTCAATGAACCACTGTGATAAGAAATTTTCACTTGCCGCACATAAGCTTGAAGGAATAAAACAAAAAAGTGTGCAAACATGAAAATGATGTCATAATAAAAAGCAGACTGAAAAGCGTAATCCAGACAAAAATATTTGCTTTTCATGGAAGCAATATCAATGGAGAACTGAAGTAACAAAAGCATCCAGTCAGACTAAAAATAAATCCAGCTTTATTAATTTTGCAAAAGATGTCAAAAGTTCAAACAAGAGGATTATATATTCAGGTTCTAAAATCAGTATAAGGAACAAATGACTGCTACGATTGAAAACTGATAACATATTAACAAAATTAATTTCAGTAAGAACAGACCTGAGTAAAGAATATTCTAGAAGGTGAGGATCTACATATTCTTTACATGAAACATTTACTTATTTAATATCACGTCACCTAGTATCCATAACTATGGCTTCAGATTCTTTGTCTGTTAAGGAAAACTGCATGACCTCCCTAAAAACTAGATTAAAAACATATAAAAGCTCCCATGAAAAAGCAAATCCATATCATAGACAACCAAGCTTCAGATGTACTTGCTTCAAATCCTGAGTTCAATTACTGAATGAGAGGTTTTTGTAACAACTCGTAATCTATGTCTTACCTTCAGAAACATGAAATCCACATAAACAGAATTCCCAGCTAGAAGTGGTGGTGTAGTAACAATGTGCTTCTTAACAAATTCCAGAACCTGCATCCAGGATGAATCTTATCATTAGAAGACCAAGATGAATCTCGTCATTTTCTTCTATATTAGCACTACCATCAAAATTCTAATCCAGATAGGTAACCATAATCTAATCTAAGACAATAACAAGCAATATATACAATGAATTTTAAAAGAACTGGACCTAAATAGCTACCCCTTAAATCCCATTACTGACAAACTAGTTACATAAATTTGTTAAAGAAGATGACCAATGAATCCACAATCTATAGAGGCAATGAAAATAACAATGGATTTATCAGCCTCAAATTTTAAACTCTAACTTTGATGTAATTACAAGAGCAACTCACTGATGGCTCACTTAGTTACCGATGTGCTCGCCTAACCCTGGGATGTGGATGCTTTCAAAAGCGGATGCGGGAGCGGATGCGGGAGCGGATGCGTTAGGGATGCTTGGGGATGCTTGGCGTTTTTCATAGGCGTTTTTACAGGCATTTTTCAGATAAAGAGCAATCAGCCGGTAAAAGAGTCAAGCACCTTACTGCACCCAACATATGGTGACTGGCCGCACCTGGTTGGCTTTCCACCTGGCGGGCATCATTCTCTGCAACTGCTTTACCCTCAGCAGAATGGAAACCCTCCTTATCCTCCCTATCACCCATGGGGTTGCCCTCCAGAACCTTTTCCCCCGTACAACAACCAGGGTTACCACTGCCACGGATATCATCCTGGTCCGCTGCCATACTACAACCAGGGATACCACCCCGCTCAGCTTCAGCCGCAGGGACTGCACACCATTCTGGATGAGGGCATACGATATGTCCCATACATCACTGTCGTCTATGGAATGTTCAGTGATGGAGTGGATTTTGGCAGCGTCTCCGAGGGAGTTTTTGGCGATGGAAGAGATTTTGGTAGTGGTGATTCATCTGGATTTTGAATAATTTTGATGATTACGCTCTCTTTTACAGGCGTTCCTCCACTTCTCACGGTGAGTTTGCTAGAGAGCAATCTGCGCTTCGTCGAGAGCTTAATATTATTTAATTTATAAGTAATAAATTATATATGTTTAAAATGTTACATGTAAAATTCAAGATTATTAATTAATAAATATAATATTATATATATTTAGAATTTAATATTATTTAATTTATAAGTAATAAATTATACATGTTTAAAATACTATCTGTAAATTTTATGATTATTTTTAATATATATATATATATATATATGCATGTATGTATATATGTAGAAAATAATATTATTGAATAAATAAGTAATAAAATTCTATTATTTTATTATTAAATCCTATTTTAAACAGAGACATCACACATATGAAGTTTATTGTATATATATATATATATATAAACACATCCAACCGCATCCAAAACCCCCAAAAAAGAATTCACGCATCCGCGCAACTGATTCTCGTACCGGCATCCGCATCTGCACCCGAATCAGTAACCTAGATGGCTCATGATAATTAAGTTATATGAAATACATATCCCAAATGAAGAAGGATTATTAAATTTTCTATTTGTGAAGCAGCTGAAGCTTCTAGGAATATCAATTTTAACTTCAAGAGGAGAGAGGATGCCTAATCAATACAGCTCGTTATAACCTTGGTTTCTGCAAGATAACAGCATCAGCTAATAATCAGCCTCCTATTTTTTAAATAATGTATAAAGTTTATAGAAAAAAATGGATAAACAGATTTGTTGAAGACAAAAGCTAACCTGCTGCTCTGCTTCTTGCTCAGTGACTCTACTTTTCTGAACTGCTTCTACCAGCCCTGAATGAAGATGGCAATCAATAAAAAAATTCAACACAGCTCAATTAACATGGTCAAGGATGAATTTACGAACACAATGATAGCATGATTCAAATAATCCAATTTACTCCAACACAAGTACTAAACTTGAATTCCACTTGTTTTAGCTTCCATTATTATAACGTTGAGAACAAAAGAGATACATACCACTGGCAGAATGCTGATTCTGGCACCATTCCCCCATTCTCGCCAAGCATTGATCTGACTGATGAATTATCAGGTCTGGTCCCTGCAAGAAAGAAAAATGCTGATAAACAACATGATAAAAATTTACAGTATGCAGAATAGCAAATCAAAGTGTCATTCAATATTACGCAAGCTAACTAACTGTATTTGAACAAGTTTCTTATAACATCTGAGGTAATGTCAGATTGAGAACAATAAATTGAGCAGGAACTATTCAATGAATAGTTCAAATGCAAAAATAGAATTTGCCATACCAGATGTGTCATTATTGTGTCAATTTCCCAAATATCATTACAAATTTATACTTGTTTGTGTACATTGTCAGGTATTGCCATGAAAAATAAATCTTGGGTAATCATGCAAGACAGTCATGATTTCAAAGATAAGCATTTCAGGTATTTCACAAAATAGTCTGTTGGTCCTGCCAAACAACTAAAAGAATGCTCTATCAGTAATTGTAGACTGAACTATACATGACAGTACCAACTTACACAATGCTAAAATAGTTTAGCACGTAGTTGAGAAAACTGAGGCAGGAAAAGAACAGAGTTATCCTAACATTCCTCAACAACCAACAGCCATGAGTCAACCTCACAGATACATCTCAATCGATGCACTGGATAGAACAATCTCAAGGCCATCTTTCTTATAACATTAGTTCTCAAAATTTCATAAGCAAAGAATAGTGAAACCCAATGATTATCAGAGGATGAAAAGGTAATGTCAAAGATGCATTAAATGTGGGAAAAATAAACTGTGAATTTCAAACTAAGAACTAGCAGATATACATGACAGCAAGCTTTGCATTGGAGCTTCAAATATAATTTGTAAGTGTATTTGTCTGAATTGTAACATTCCACAACAACCAACAGCCATCAATGAACCTTGCAGATACATTTCAGCTGTTTCAGCTGGTGCATTGAATAGAAAATGCACAAGGCATCTTTCTTGTAATATCGCTTCTACGAGTTTCAAAAAAAAGAAGAGAAATCTCAAATCCAAGGGTTTATAGAGAATGAAAAAAGTAATGTCAAGATAGTAAGATACTTTAAAAGTGGGAAAATAAGTTGTCAATGTCAAACTAGGAATAAGCCGATATGCATGACATTGAGCTTCTATTGGAGCTTCATGCATAATTTGAAAGTGCATTTGCCTGAATGGTAGATAGTACTACCTCTATTCTTTTCACCAACCGTCCATCGGTAATGATACAAGCAATCTCTAATATCCTGTCCTCTTCAATTCTTAAACCTGGAAAAGCATGATAGCCCATGATAAACTTCTGTTAGTCCAAAATAACATACATAACCCATATAAAGCAAATTCATATAGATATGATATAGAATTTCATAAAGAAAAAGTATACTAGCTTTATAAAATATCATAAGAAGCAGACCTATGAAATATGGAAGCAAAAATAGGTCCAAGCAGCTAATTCTATTTCATGGAATATTTCACAAAATCATATAGTTCAAAAAATACGGCAGCAATTGAATTATTAAAGAACAGAAAACATTCCAATTATACAGATAGACATTTAGGTTGTTAAGGGAGAATCTATTCTTGTTTATTTCATGTGTTATATGAGAGTATCAATTTATATTAATGCATTATTTTAGACGATTTAATAAAACAAATGAATTTGGCTACACAAGCATGGACACAACTTACACATTTTATGCCTAGTCAAGAAAATCTTAAGCCCAAACTTTTCAATCAATGTAGAATCTAAGTATACAAATTTAAATGTAGTAATGAGATATTGTCAACAATTTTTGCCAAAAAATCACTTTGAGGAACCAACTCAAATGGGCTACAGATTGCCATTAGTCCAAAGGATGCCATTTAACTGTAAATAAATCCTTTGGCTTTTGTCTCAGGCATCTCTCTATTATTTGAAACATTTTTTCAATATCATGAATTGACTCCCACAACATGGTAATTGTTTACAGCACACAATGTATTTATAGCAAATGATAGATCCCCAAGAAAGGTAGAAGAGAAAATTCATTGATAGACAACAAGAAATCTCAGATAAATTATCAATTTGCTTTGTCAGGGAACCACTGGTGAACTGATTTTAAGTTTGAAAAACAAAGTCTTTTCTTTCCACACACACGCACATGTTAGGCCTCCTCTTGTTAAGACCTTGATCATTCATATTAACAAGTAAAGGAACATAAATTAAGACAATATTAAACTCTCTAGTCAAACTATTTCAAAGTGCAAGTATGTAATGTCCCTTATATTGTTCAGCGGATAGCAGAGGGTTGGCCTATTACCCGGGTTCCTGAAGGTCAGCAGTATAGATAGGGGACCCATCCAGAGGTTTGTGGAGCTTAGCAAGGAGCTTTACAAGACGTTTTAGCCAGTTTGAGACAGTCTCTTATTTTTAAGGAGAGATTCCTATTTTTTAAAGAATAACTAGGAGTTGACCGGAACGATCAAGAGACCTCAGGGATCATTTTGGAGGCTTGGGTTGCAGTTGCTATTTTTTAGGGAAGATCCATAATTTTTAGGAGAGGACTATCAGTTCGCCTACTATATTTAGACATCACCGGGATGGCATGTGCCTCATCAATTTTCAGTTTGGGATGGCCAGGTGATGGGATTTGAATAAAAATTCAGTAGTAAACTATTGACTTTACTATTTAATAAAATAAAATAAAGTGATTAATAATGTCACTTTATAATAAATTAATAAAGTAATAAAAGAACCCTATCTCCTAGTGAGATAAAGTTGTTTTAAAAAGGGGGTCATTGAGGGGTATTAACATATGAATATAAAATGATTATTAAATGCATTATGAGCCCAATTTCCATCAACCATATTGAGCAGACATTATTTTATTAAAATCTAGATAAATAAACTTTATTAAAATAAGAAAGTACAACCCTAAAATTAAATTAAGGTTTGAGACAATAACAGAACATTGGAAGCAGCCATTTGAGCATCCATTCATTCTTTTTTATAGCTGAGAATTGAGTTTGAGCTCTAAGGAAGAGTTTGAGCAGCAAATTGAAGCTTCTGGGAACAAAAACTCCCTGAAGTTCAGAAGGTTGGACAAAACCCCATCTTTCCTTAGGAGGTGAATTCATCTAGAATTATGTTGTGAGGTTTTCACACCATCGCCCCATTGTAAATGGGGACCCCCTCTTTTGCAAGCAGTAGGAGTAGTGGTCTTAGGTAGTCTTTGTTGGCGATAGTTTTCAAGCCCCTTGGTCCGGCGAGTGAAGTTTGAGAGTTGGTTTTGGGCAATTTTGGCCTGCTGGGAAGTCAAGTCTGTCTGGAGCATGGGCGAGAGTTCTACTAAATCTTTCGGGAATATGGGATCAAAACCAAAGGATTTACTATGAAACAAGTTTAAACCTTTAGATAATCCTTGTTCCAGCTTCAATTTGATCTTAGAAAGTCGAAATAGATTGTGGGAGGTAGC
>MU226172.1:448938-460004 GCA_018584345.1 Thuja plicata
ATCCCGCATCCGCACCCGAATCAGTAACTAAGCTGAAAATCTTTGCATTATTGGATATTACAGCATTGTGATTCATACTGTGGTTGTGTGTATTGTACTATTGAGTAATCTATTATGAGATGATGCACCTTTCCATGTTAATCATCATGAGGACATATTAGTCTAAACTATTGTTCTTTGGTTACTAGTTCTAAAGATGAGATTTAATGTATGCACTAATGTACAAGGCTTTAATAGCGAAGTAGCTGGAAACTCCCCTGCCCCTCCTTGGGCACAATGTTGCATGGATACGGATACAGATACAATATGGCATGGATACACATCGGATTCCCTACCCCACACGTGCCAAAAAAATCCTTAATTTTCTAACTATGTCAAATACTATGCGATTTGATTTTTTTTTAAAATTGACATAAATCATCCTTAATTAAAACAAATTTCAATCATGCAACTTTTTTTTGTCGGTATAAACAAAAACTACACCAAATGAGGAAGACAATGAAATGTTTTTCTATTTCAGCTACCCATTTTTTGCAATTACCTTCCAAAGCAACTTTATTATTTTTTGAATATTGTAATATTTAAATCAACTTATAATTATGTATGTAGCAATTACATGTCTATACTGCTTTTAAAGTAATAAAAATGCCCTGTAATAACTTAGAAAATTGTGTGAAATATATGTGTATTTGTTTTTTCTGAATGTCGTATCCAACCGTATCCATATTGGGGGTCTTAAAAAATGGCCGTATCCGTATCCGATACCATACCTGTATTTGTATTTGTATCCGTATCCATGCAACATTGTTTAATAGGTATCAGCCAACAAAAGGGGTGTGGAGAAAATGAGTCATGGATCACCCATACTATCTTTTTTCCACCTTATGGAGAAACAAGACTTCTACAATTCTTGAAATATGTTGACATTGTGTGCTAATGTTTTCATTCAATGTAATTAATTTTTTTAATTTAATTCCCTTTATGTATTTATTACTTTAAATTGGCCTTTTTCCTTGAATAAAAATTGATTAAATTTGGAAATGCTAAGAGCATTTGGAAATCCTTGTAAGTTTTTATTTGACCCAAGTGGAGATGAGACTTAATGTATGCACTAATGTACAAGGCTTTAATAGGTATCAGCCAACAAAAGGCGTATGGAGAAAATGAGTCATGGATCACCCATGCTATCTTTTTTCTACCTCATGGAGAAACAAGACTTCTACACTTCTTGGAATATGTTGACATTGTGTGCTAATGTTTTCATTCAAAGTAATTAATTTTTTTAATTAAATTCCCTTTATGTATTTATTAATTTAAATTGGCCTTTTTCCTTGAATAAAAATCTATTAAATTTGGAGATGCTAAGAGCATTTGGAAATCCTTGTTAGTTTTTATTTGACCCAAGTGGAGTTTAGATGTTTTAGATATTTAAAAAGTAGTGTATTTCCCATTCCACCTTGGTTAAATTGCTCCCATATGGGTTCATATAGCTTGTTTGAGATATTTGTTATTATATTAGTTTATTTTAATACACTCAACGTCATTGTTTACTAAAGTATTTGCTTGGTTGAGATGATTCTAATTATCTTGTTATTTGTTTAGTGCACTCTTCGAAAGGAATTGTCATTGTTGACATTCCTTTAGCTTGGGCTTCCTTGAGGGAGGAATGGACACGTGTCCCGATTGATTGCTGAAGACATGTAAATTTGAGTTTAGTTTTATTTAACGGTATGCTTAGGTTTAAAGAAGAGATTCCTTCCTTTGCATTTCATTATTCATTATTGCATTGTGGGGATAGAGATTTAGCAAACAAGCTTGGAAGATAAAGTTTTAATGGAGTTTTAAAGGGTTTTAAGAAGGATTCTCATTTTGGGTTTCTACTGCGTGTGTATCAAATAAAAGATAACAATACAAAACAGTGAAAGTTTTGTAAATGATATTAGTAAAGTCTAGACTAAACTTATTCTCAGTTTGAAACATTTCGATTATTTTATCAGAAACAAAAGAGAATTTTCCCTGAGATGTTAATATTTCATAATGTTTTATATGACAAAAATCTGATATGGAAAAGTATCAATCCTTGCAGCCATATATGAAAGAATTCCAAAGGTTGTTACAGGTTAATAACATGAAAATCTCCATGATAGACAAGTACAACAGAATGGATTCAGTAGAACATACCTGTCATTTCTAAATCTATCCACACAAGAGGCATGCTGAGAGAAGTGCCAAGCACCTGTGGCTTCGACTGTATATCAGAATTCTTTTCCTCTGGCCTATTTGATCTTGCAAAGCTTGCTTTTTTTTTCTCCTTTTCTGGATCAAAAATAATCAGATTATTCTGACAAAGCATGTCTCATTTGATAACTACTGGTGCCTCTTGAGAACTTAAAATTTTGATTGTGATTGTGTAGAACAATATAATTGCTAGCTTGTTTACACCAAAACATGTCTTTCCATTGGTTGTAACCCAAACTATATGGCAAGAAATAATATCTAAACAATACGTGAAAATAGTGAAAGAACACTAAAGGTACCCATTGAGTCTCCAGCAAAAACTTTGCATTTTGAATTAAAAAAATTATTTATTGCATCCAGTTTCCAGGAAATAAAATAAGTCTAACCAAGAGACAATGACATTATTATAAATGGTGTTTCAGATTGGTATTGAAAGTTAGCTCAAGAAGAAAAAACAACTTTAGTAGAAATAACACAACATAGTTGAATCCAGATGAAGCAGAAGGAAAATGTTCACCTGTGAAAATCTCAAAGATCTGATTTACATCACAAATTGCCATGAAAGCAATTTCTTCTATTATTATAAACTGCAGAATGCAGCCAATTGTAGTTGACTCTAAGCCAAACTGAATTTATGAGTAGATTGCAATGCAAAACAACATGATTTTCCAGTAAAAGATTGACTAAATTTATCTTTTCCAAACAAGCCTTTAACAATAAAAAACCATCTACTAAACAGATATCCAATATACGATTGCTCTCAAGGAGTCCTTATATTTAGACCTATGTTCCACGCGTCCTCGTGGAACACTGATTTAGACACAAAATAGGTGACAAGATAAAATCTTGACAGTGGCCTAAATCCCCTACCACTAATAATTACATAAATTTCCTTTTTAAAAAAAATTCTTGCAATTAGAATGAGAGAGAGCTTTCCCCCACTAGAGGCCGGGACCCACTTAATGCAGTATGTGTAATGTTTATGCATATTAACTTTAAAAAGGACCTTACATAAAAATATAGATTTGGAGCATTCTAAGAATAATACTACTATAAATGACTCATTAGAAAATGAGTTCATTCAAATAAATTGTGCATTGTTTGGAAGTGTCTTAAAGTGGCTTGCAATCTATATCATAATCAAACTTGTAGTGACTAACAGGATCTCCAAGTGCCTTGTGATCTTTATTAGGAAAGATTATTTTTCCTTTTATTTTTAATACTATGTGAGTCCAACAGAATGAGCTTAAGTGCTGGATGCTGAAATTAGATTCAAATTCCATGAGCAATGTTCAGTGTTGAAATTAAGTCTCTTAGAATCCTCAAAACAAGGGTAGAATAAGACTATCATGGAGAGTGAATCAGGAATTCTCAGAACCTGACTGAGTAGCCTTGACAATCCAGCTAGTAGCAAATGGCATCTTGCTACAATAATTCAGGATATAAATCAAGTCATAGCTTCCTTTTCAACCATATAACTCAGGTAAGTAGGGGCAGGAATATAGTGGCCACTTACTTAGCCAAGGGAACAAATAAGCTTATTTTAGGCCAATTTATTTGGCAAGACCACTTGACAATCTTGGTAAGTTCATGTTTGAAAAGCTTTCTATTATTCTAAGGAAGGATATTGATAAAAAGACTATAGGGGTCTCTTCAAGTTTGAATACCTAAGCAACCCTCCCAACTTATTGTGATTATGGATTTGCATATCTAGTATGCAATTGCTGAGGATTAGGATCCATTAACAATTGTAAGGTGTGCCACACAATGATTGGTTCTATTTTTATCACCTCCTTTCTCTATGATTGTTTTCAACTCATATTTCGTTGAGCCCTCCTATTTGTAGATGTAAATTAGCACTGTACTCATCTCTAACAGAATTACAGCAAACAAACGGATGGCTACAGAGCAAGAACCTATTCTTGAGTATGCCTAGCCACCTTGTGTGGATAGATTGCTAGGATTAAATACCTTCTTTCTGAAGCATAGGCAAGATGCATTTGTCCACTAAAAGCTCTATCAATGAACCTGCAGGTCATTTTCCTATTTTAATCCCTGTTTCCTCCAATTATCTACAGTTCTCTGGAAGCTTGGTCAATTTAGTTCTCTGTTTCCCATTGATTCCCATACCATAACAAGGGGGCATCATCATGGGCCATGGCAGAGCTCATAACTCTGAAGGTAGAAAGAGACATACGTCAAGGGGCTTGTGAAAGAACTTTGGCAAATCCACCACTACCAGGGCTTTAGCAGTCGTGAGAAAACTGCCTTGGATGATTGGGAACAGCATGAAAACCTATGAGCAATCTGTATCTAACTAGGAGACTTGCAAAGTGAGGACCTGACTTGGCAGCTAATAAAAGATCCTAGAAATAGCTGTGCCCCCTGCCCGCAGTTCCCTATTATATATTGTGGTGATGCACGTGAAATTGGATTTGATGATGAGCTCTGTGGGACAGAGTGCCAAGTCTTCAACTGTTACAAGCCTAACCCAGTGGCAGTTTCAGCTATAACAAAGGTTTTGATCTATGCTCCGCGGAGTTTCCGGGACGGGGACGTTTTAGGGGATGGGGACGTGTTTCCGGTATGGGTACGATTCAAAGCCAAATTTTAGGGGACGGGACGTCAAGGGGCGGCTATTAAAAAATAGGGGAAGTTTTATATATAGAGAGAGAATTCAAATATGCATATCATAACATTGATAAACCATTCACCACAGACATTTGAGAAGCTGAATACATAGATTAACAAAATTGAAAACCCTACTCTTGCAACTCAAAAATGAAACTTTCTTGCTGCTGCTCTTTCTTTTTCTTCTTGCCAAGAATAGTTGAAATGAAGAAATGAAGAAGACTTTACCTTTTTGGTCACCAAATAGGGTTCCATAGTTTTTAATTGCTTTTCTACCCACGTGGGGCCCGCCTAGCAATTAAAAATTAATAAAAAGTAACTTTTTTGCAAAACGGCAGATGTTTTTTTTGGCTGGAAAAAAGGGGACGCCGTTAGGTACTGGGGGCAGTCAAGGTACGGCTAGGCCGTCCTAGCCGTCCCCAGTACCTAACAGCGTCCCCAAGTCCCCTATTTGGCGTGAAATGCCGTTTCCAGGACGTTTCCTTATTTTTGCATTTTTGGAACAGCATTGGGGACAGGAAATTCCTAATCTCCGGTACAGTATGGGGATGGGGACGCGTGGGCATCATTTTCCCATCCCCCCTCTCATGCCCTTTTCTGCAAAATTTGGAAACGATCCCCGAAACGGCTGTGAGAGTGGTTAGGGATGTAGGGGACAGCATGAAGCCCCGGGAGGGCTAGCTGTCCCAGGGACTTCTGGCCGTCCCCTATGGCCCAAGCCATTTTTGGACGGCCAGTTTTAAAAAATAACATATTTTTAAATTTGAAATAAAAGACTGGCTGGCCCACAAGGACACCCAAACCACATTTAACAATACCAAAACCTAATCTAAGCATAAAATAACCAAAAAAAGAAAAAGAAATTCATTTTCACATTCGCAAAGGAGAAGAGAGAGAAGGAGCAGCAGGTCAAGGAGTGAACAACAGTTGAAAGAGGAGGTTAGGGAATCAAATCTACTTGATTTAGACTCATAGACCTACCATTAACTGATTATGGACAGTTATATATTATTATGGACTTTTATGTTTACTATTTAGTAGTTTAGTTATAGTAAATAAAATTTAATATTTTATGTCATTTCATGCTTGAAACTTGGAGCCTTTGGGCAATTTTGCTGTATGTATGCCATATATTGACAATGAAAGCATTTGAATTTTGTTAATTTGCTTATCAATTCACATGTGAAATCTCAATTCAATCTAATGCTATGTATTAAGCTTCTCAAACGTCTATGATGAATGTTTTATCAATGTTATGATATGCATAATTGAAATTTCTCTATATATATAAAAATTCTCCTATTTTTCTAATAGCTGTCCCCTACTGTCCCCTAAAAATTGGCCCTAAAGAGTACCCATACCGGAAACACATCCCCTGCCATCCCCGTTCCCAAAACTCCGTGGAGCATAAGAAATAATATTTGTAGGTAATAAAGATACTAACTACTTTGATATTTTAATAGATATTTATAGCTATGTTTGAGAAGAACAGTGAAGCCACAAAACTTTCTGATTGATAGAAAAGAGATAGCAATATTTGAGAAGTGATATGAAGCTACCACAATCTCTATTCACGCTCTTTGCCTTGCTACAAACATTTGATACAAATGAAATACCAATCTTTGAGAACACATGTGAAGCTACCACTGTCTCTCTTTACACTCTTAGCTACAACAATTGCTATCTGATTTTTACATTCAGATACCAATGTAATTACAATTAGGAGTATTACATTTTCACAGTCCACAACAATGAAATGCAAAGTTTTTTAAAGAAAAGTGTGGAGCTTTTGTTAACAATAACATCGACATTTTGGATCATATTCGTGTTCCGATTTCCACCATCAGGCTGAATTAAAGTGCATTTATAGTTAATTTCATCAGTAAATGAAAATATAAAAGTAGAAAACAGAGCTATTCAAACAAAATACAAAAATGTGTGTGGCAAGTGTTTCAGCAAAAAGCATCTGTCATGACGTAAAACTCACTAAAATGATATATTTTCATTTTCCATTTTTTGTGGGGGTGGTTTAACTTTAAAAAATCTTGATATGTTGGGTTTTCGAGGGCTTATGGAGCGTTCTCCAGATCAGAGTTGTCAAAGCAAAGAGAAGTAACTTAAAAATCTTAAGCTTCCTAATGCATCTTGCATTTTGAATTTCCAGCATTAATAAAGAAACTACAACCCTGAAAAGGTACCCGTCTTAAAGGTGAGCTAAGTCCAACTTTCAACTAGATCGCCTGGTTTATGATAATTATACCTAATATATATTCAATTCGTCTAGCGATGGCTTAAGCCTGGTTTTGGTGATAAATGGTGTTTCGGTAGGGTGTTAACAAAAGTAAGGTTTCTTTTCTCGTTAGTTTTTAGGTTGGACTCGAGCCCCTGGCATGTTTGGCCAGAGAAATTGTATCAGTTTCTGTTGAATAACATGATTTGGTTTGTTTGCTTTAAAAATGTTTATATCTGATATGATGCAGTTCAATGAAAGCCTATGCACTATGGACTGTATTGCAAGTTGAAAGGCTGTAAATATTTGACTTAAAGTTTTCCAAAATTGAAGCGTAAACAGAAACAAGAACCTAACATAATTTGTTACAAAATTGCAATTAACGGCTTACTCGTCATTTTGCGGCCTTTATCAGAGGATGAATTGGATTGAACGCAGTCTTCCCGGGGATCACTGGAATCCAACGATAAAGCGGCAAAACTGTTTGAAATATTATTCATGTATGGATGTATTTATTTTATTCGAATCCTCCGCAGAAGTTAACAAGGATTCAAAATTCCTTCTGTTCTGCAGAAAACTCGGACAAATTCATTTGCAGAGAAAAATGAGTATCTCATGTGAGGGCATTAATCTTAGATAAAATAAATTACTATTCATATGATGTCAATTCTTTTGATAGGTTTTTCAAGTTCTACAAGCAAACTACTTCGCTCGCTTTGATATGCAAGCACGACACTCTTTTTCTTCGCTTTAGAGAAAAGTGAAATACAACATTAAAATAATAATAATATTATTAATTAAAGGTTAACCTCTACTTATCTTTTTCGTGGGCACTTCGAGGGCTCAATTATGGGCGATAACGATCAAATATTTTGTAATATATTTTTTTAATTCAAGTAGATTGTCTTTAGGGAAGAGGATATATTAGTGGAGCGCATTCTACTAATTATTACGTGTTTATTTAATGTCTAATCTTTTTGACAAAATTGTATTAATAGTTATCATATTAAAGTGTTAGCGTGTTAGCGTTGATGATGACTATTCATAATTGAATGAAACGTATTCCTTAAATTTGAAAAGCAACAAATCATGTGATGTCGCATCAGCACATTGAGAAAACATGATTTAGTGCACAAGCATCGGTGTCACTTTGTGGGGGTCTTTTGGACACATTGGCAAAAAGCATGTTGATGTGGTATCATGTTCGATGATGTGGCCCTAACACCATAGTTATAAGCAAGGGACTTGCAAGTAAGCTATTGTAAAAAAAAATGTGAGTTGTTTAAAATTTCCTCGTAGAATTTTGAGAAGTGCGAAGTTAAGGTGCTCAACTACTAGCTCATCTCCTCTAAATGTGTTAAACTCAACTTTAGTTGCACGTCCAAGATGAGTGATTTGGAAGACCGAAAGAAGATTAGCTCGTAAGTCGGGAACATAAAGAACTTTCTTAAATGTTCCATCATTCATTTCAACCAATCCTTTCTCTTTAACCTCCACTTGTGTATCATCAAGCATGAGAATGCAAGTGTAATGCAAGGCTCCAATGAAAAAATATATTCTCTTGTAGAACCCATGTGATGAGAGGCACCCAAGTCAAGTATCCTCTACTTTAATTTCCTGTCGTTGCAACATGTGCTTGTCCTTTCCTTTCTTCAACTACGAAGAAGAGCAAGAAGTTGAATCCTTCTTGTGGATTGATGGCAAATTGTTGTTATTCTTCTTGATGATGTTTGTCGACCAGTCAATTTTCTTAGTATGGCAACGATGCTCATCATGACCAACCTTCTTGCAAGATGAACATGTTGGCTTCTCCTTCTTTTGTGAAGTCCCCTTCTTCGAAGATGATGTAGAACTTGCTTGTTGAGGAGAAGATTTGGCTTTGATTGCTTTTGTTTCTTGTTGGAACCTTTTCCTTGACTCCCTTGACTTACCACCAAAGATTTTGACTTGGAGGACTTGATACTGCTCATTATGCGTAACTATGATTGCTCAAACATCAACATCTCTACAGAAGAATCAAATAATGGTGTAGTGTAAGCATTCCCCATTGTCAACCGCTGAGTTTGGAAACTAGAAACAAAAGTTGCACACTCTAAAGGAAGCTTGCCTGACAAATTGAACACCAATTGTGCATCCCTCTTCTCAATGCAACAAACTTTGAGTTGTACTCTTAGCTCATCTACCGTATTGACATAGTCTTGGATTGTATCAAAGTTCATAGGATCCAAACTCAAAAGTTCACTATCAAGTGTGCATCCCCTAATCTCATCAACTTAACCAACACAATTGAGCAAGTTTATCCCAAGCTTCCTTAATCATCTCACACTTTTCGACATGAAAAATAAGATAAGATGATATATATTTTCTCCACGTTCCAAGAGCCGTATAAACGTTAATGACCCATTTAGTTTTTTAGATTAGAATCAACTTTAGGATCTGTCGATTCTAAAATAGTTCCATCAACATAATGATCTAATACTTATTCCATTAATTAACTACATGCATTTACTTTCCATGTTGCATAATTATGTGGAGTTAAAAGTGGAAATTTAGGAGAACTCATAATTGAAAACTAAAAGTGCACAAGAGAAAGATGAAGTCACGAGCACACAACACAACCCCCATTTGACTCGATCAAAGAACCNCCCCCCCCCCCCCCCAGTCGCCCCCGCCAACAAAAAATGATGATCTAGCACTTTATACCTAGTGTGCTTATAATGGTCGCTTGCAAAACAAGAGAAAAGTGGACTTTTGATTTTGACATTTAAAACTACCTCAAGTAGGCTATAACAGACTTAAATCATCGATGCAAAAGACCAAAGTGAGACCTAAGCATTACAAATGCCAAAATAGGCCAAAAATAACAAAGTTCTAAAAGTGATATTTCTTCTCACAATGGCTACAAACTAATAACGAAAATGAGAAGACAAAAAAAATGCATTTTCAAAAAAATGGCACCTAAAAAGGATTTTGTATGAGCCTGAACGAATCCTCAAAAGTTGCAAAAAAATGAGGATTAGATAGCTATGCTTGAAAAAAAACATTTTTTTGGAAAAATTGTGCATCAAAATCAGAAATTGCCTACACAGTTGTGGAGAACACAAAATTCTACGCTAAATCAAAAAAATTGTTCTAAAAAAGGCGTCAAACTGACTGAGTTATGAACCTTCAAAGTCAAACTGCAAAATTGAAAATGCATTTGGTGAAGGGACAAAAAATCTCCAAATCCTATTAACATTAGTAAAGACTGACATATATTTGACATCCAGATGGTCGTCATAGAGAACTGCCAACTTTAATTTTATGTTCAAATGATTGTCATAGCAAAAACTCTCGAGATAAATTTGACATTTGAATGATCGTCGTTGCAACATTGCTTGATTAAATTTTACATTTAGATAACCATTAATGTAAAAAATGGGTTGTTGATGTGGATATGAGGTATTGATGACATAACACTTTTGACAAATTACATTCAGCCATGTGGCATTGACCTAGCCAGCAAAATATTCTCCACAAAACCTTTAGAGTTTTTATTTCATGAAATGAAATGGTAGATTTCAATGACGTCCATGAGACTGAACAGTCTAAGGGACCAAAGAATAAAATCATTAAATAATCTTCATATTCCTCTCAATGTCAAATATTTTAAATCGATCAGATTTCGACAATCCATTGAATTTAGAGTTGTATTTATGGCTTAGATTGTGTACATGTTTTTTAGCATCAACGTTTCGGATCACACTCTGTGATCCATCATTAGGATATAAGAGCAGAGAGCAAAAAGGAAATGTAAAATAAGATGCAGACTGGGCCTCTCTTAAAAGATAAAGGAAGGGCTGGGGTGAGGAAGAAGGCACAAAAAACAAGGGGGAAAAAAGGAATAACAGACTACCTAAGAGCAAAAAAGGAACAATAATAATAATACTAATAATAATAAAGAGGAACAAAAAGTAAAAAGATATAT
>MU226172.1:469232-489311 GCA_018584345.1 Thuja plicata
ATCATACTATACTATTACTAATACAATATGAAATATATAGTTTCATCAAGCTTTCCTAATGTAACTATTACAAATGTCTGGCTTTCGGTAAGCTCAAATAGCTTTGATTTGATTCTTGCAGCTTTCTCTCTGTCTTCAACCCCTTCACTGGATAGATGTAGAGTCTTTCTTTCTCTGATGTGATGTGTTGTCCTCTTGTGTCAAATTCTCTCAATTTGATTGTTCTCATCTTCTTTTTTTATGTCTCTCGTCAACAATTCTCTTCCTTTTGTGTGTACTCTCCCTTTCTGATTTTATCTCTCCCTTTGGATACTTTGATGGATATAATCTCTTCCTTAGGTGACAATGGATAAAATCTCTCCCTTTGACATCAATGCCAAACAAACATCTTTGTCAAACAAAGTTTTGACAGTAATGTCAAATGGATCCTTTCTATCCATAATATATTCCTTGAATTTCCCAATCCATCGGTAATAACTTGGGTGCTCGGAGTAGATAAATACCTTGATGTGTATGGATTTATCTTTGAAGTCCATCTTTCTTCTTGCATCTACATGAATTATGTTCTGATAGTATGCAGGCCGATGCAGCCTTCTAGTCATCTTAATGACTGGTAGACAAGGGTCTAACCCCTAGTCTCTTTCTCAAGTATTCAAATACATCCTTGGGCAGTGGCTTGGTGAAGATATCAGCCAATTGTTCCTTTGATTGCACATTTTCAAGTATCACTTCCTTTTCCTGAACTTGTTCTCTCAAATAATGATACGTGATGGCAATATGCGATGTTTTAGCATGCATGACTGGATTCTTGGAAATATTTATTGCACTGGTATTGTCACAATAGATGATTACTGGTTCTAGTATTTGCATATGCATACCTTCTAGTAACTGTTTGATCCATGTAATATTTGAGCAATTTGCAGCAACAACAACATACTCTGCCTCTGTAGTATACTAAGAGATGCATCCTTGCTTCTTGCTGATCCATGTGACAAGTCTGTCACCCATAAAGAATGCTCCTCTAGTTGTGCGCTTTTGGTCATCAATATTTCTGGCCTAATCAGTGTCGGTAAAGACTTTAAGTTCAAATTTTCCTTCTCTTTTATACCATAAGCCATATTCCTTAGTATTCTTCAGATATCTTAGGATTCTTTTCACAGCAGTCATATGTGATTCCCTGGGATTAGCAAAAAATCTTGTAACAATTCCTACTGCATGTGCAATATCTGGTCTAGTATGTACAACATACATGAGTTTTCCAATCATTGATCTGTACAAAGTTTGATTTACCTCCGATGACTTGTCCTCCTTTGTCAATTTGCATCCAGTAGCCATTGATGTTCCAACTAGTTTGGACTATTCCATCTTGAATATTTTCAGTACTTCCTTGATGTACTTGGATTGTGTAATGAAAATACCTTCATCTTGTTGCATGATCTATAGACCAAGAAAGAACTTGATCTCTCCAAACATAGACATCTCAAATTATTTGCTCATTTCATTTGCAAATTATTTGCATAGCATATCATTTCCTTCGAATATGATGTCATCAACAAATATTTCAGAAATCAAAATGTTAGCATCAGTATCTTCCTTCAATAAAGATTATTATTTTCACTAGTTCTTACAAATCCAATACTTATAAGATAGGAATGAAGTCTTTTATACCAGGCTCGGGGTGCTTGTTTCAATCCATACAAGGCTTTGTTTAGTCTACATACCATGTTCCTCTTGTCTGGATCAACAAACCCTTCTGGTTGCTCAATGTATACCTCTTCTTCAAGTATTCCATTCAGGAATGCAGACTTGACATCCATTTAGTATACCTTGAAGCCTTTATATGCAGCATAAGCAAGCACAATTCTCACTCCTTCTAGCCTAGCAATTGGTGCAAAGGTATCTCCATAGTCAATCCCTTCTTCTTGTGCATACCCCTTGCATACTAGTCTTGCTTTATTTCTGGTGACTTCTCCATTCTCATTCAACTTATTCTTGAATATCCATTTTGTACCAATGAAATTCTTGTCATCTGGTCTCGGTATAAGTGTCCATGTCTTGTTTTTCTCTATCTTCTCAATCTCTTCATTCATAGCACTTATCCATTCATCATTATCTAGTGCAACATTGACATATTTGGGCTCATAATCACAAATAAGACATCTTGTATTTAGAGACCTGCTTCTGATTCTCATACCAGCCCTCTTGTCTTTTATGATCTGGTCCTATGGATGGTTCCTTCTGACATATCTGGAAAGTACATGTTCAATCCTTTGTCTATCATCTTGATCATCATTTTGTCCTTCATTCTGTTCTCCATCACTTTGTACATCATTTTGAGCAATATCCTGATTGTCGGTATTTGCAGCCTGATGCTCAGGTGCAATGATATGTTGCTCGGGAGCTCTACATTGTTGGTTGGGTAGAGTGTCAGGTTCCTCATTGTAAGTAAACTTGATGTAGTCCTCTGGTTCTTTAGTGCTTTCCTTTTCATTATTCTTTGCAAATTCATCTATCTTTACATTTGCACTTTCAACAATTTTGTTAGAGGCTTTATTGAGACATTTATAAGCATTGCTTTTGGTAGAATACCCTAGAAAGATACCTTCATCACTCTTGGAGTAAAGTTTTTCATTTCTATCATCTTTTAAGATATAACATTGACTACTAAAAATTTTGAAGTAACTTACATTGGGTGTATAGCCATACCAAAGCTCATAAGGTGTCTTCTTGGTGTCTTTCTTCAATTGTACTCTGTTCAATGTGTAAATAGTAGTACTAACAGCTTCTCTCCAAAAGATTTGGGTGATTCCTTTATCTATCATCAGTGTCCTTGCACTATCAACTATGGATCTGTTCCTTCTTTCAGCAATTCCATTTTGTTGTGGTGTTCTTGGTGCAGAGACCTATCTTTTTATGCCATGCTCATTACAAAAGTTAGTGAATTCATCTGAAATAAATTCCCCTCCTCTATTTGATCTTAAGCATTTTAGTTCCTTACCACTTTGTTTCTCAACCATTTATTTGTACTATTTAAACATCTTGAATGCTTCTGATTTATCTTTTAGAAACATGACTGTCATCATTCTGGAAAAATCATCAACAAAGAGAATAAAATATCTATTTCCATAATAACTCTTTGTCCTCACGGGTCCACATAAATTAGTATGGACTAATTCTAGAATTGCATCAGATGTATGGGTTTTTCTTTTGAAACTAGACTTTGTCATCTTACCTTTTTGACAATTCTTACACATGATGTTGTCGGGCTTAGTCATCGTCCATAAGCCTCTTACATTTCTCTTTTTGCTTATCTTTATCATGTTGTCAAAGTTCACATGACACAATCTTTTGTGCCACAACCATATGTCTTTATTTGTAGCAATCAAACAAGTGGTGTCAGTATCATTCAGATAGAATAAGTTACCTTTTGTCTACTCACCGGTACCAATCAAATTTTCTGATTTATTGAAGATCTTTGCCTTCTTATTTTCAAATGCTACTCTGTGACCTGAATTATTCAACTAAGAAACACTCAACAGATTATAATTCAATCTATTCACCCAATAAGCATTTTCACATTTTATCTGGTTATTCAACATTATTGTTCCTCTACCTTCAACTAGACAAGGTGTATCATTACCCATTCTTAGTGAACCACCATTATAGTATTCAAAAGTCTCAAAATTTTGCTTATCACTGGTCCTATGGTGTGTGAAGCCACTATCTATGATCCAAACATCATTTTTACTAACTTTAGATATGAGAGTTATTTCTACATACCTTTCTTCATCATCATCTGAATCATCTTTCACTGCTACAAACACCATCTCAATGTCTTCATCAGATTTGGTGTCAGTATCTTCATCTTTGCATTTTGCTAGGTAACTGGCCTTCTTTCCTTTGTCCTTGTAGTCTCGGGTATCTCTTCTTTTTTATTGTCAGTAGCTTCTGTAATCACCTCTGTCAGACTTCTTTTCAAATGATTTGTCATTAGTTATGTTATCTTTTCTTCTGTTAAGACATCTTGCAGCAAAGTGTCCAATATCTTTACAATTAAAACAAACAAGTGGTAATTTACCTTTGTATTTACCTTTGCATCGCTGCATTCTTCTAGCCACAAGTACTTCAATTTCATCAAGATCTTCTTCTTCACTTTCACTATCACTATCTTTTCTCATAGTGTTTTTATGACATGATTTACTTATTCTCATAGAAGATTTGAATGCAGACGCTATGTTTGGTAAGACACTATTATCAAAGTTATTCATCTCAAATAAAATTAGTCTTTCAATCAAACTGTCTAGAGTGACATTGCTATTTTCTACTGCTCTCATTTCTTATATGGCATATACTCTAATAGCATAAGTAGGCAGTAAGGTTCTTAGAATTTTACTTACTACTATATCTTCTTCTAGTACACCTCTAACTCCTCAGATAGCATTAACTGCCTCTTTGATTCTTGTGTTGTATTGTGTGATGTTTTCACCTTATTTCATTTTGAGATCATCAAACTTTCCTCTAAGGCTTTCGGCCTTGGCTCTCAAAACATTATTGTCACCACCATGTACAAGCATCAATTTGTCCCACATCTACTTTGCAGTCTTGCAGGTTTTGACATCTTCAAATTCAACATCGGAGAGTGAGGAAGAAAACTCTATCATCATGTAGTTGTTCTCAGGCTTCTCTCTCATTTGTTCAACTGTTGGTGCTCCTATGGGAAACATATATTCAACATATAAGTATTGAGTAACATCATTACCAATACCTGATAAGTGGAGTCTTATTCTGCTCTGCCATGAAGCAAAATTGTCTTTGTTCAACTTGGGCACATCTTGTGATCTTTAGCTTAGGTCTTGAAACCTTCCTTCTAAGCACACAAACTCTGATACCAATTGTTAGTAATAACTGAGAGGGGGGTGAATCAGTGGCCTCAAAAATTAATCCTTAAAACAACCCTTAAAACTTATAACTACAAATTATGCCTCTAGTTATATTATGTCCTATAAGATGAATGTCTTGAAATACTTATATCAATTTACTACTTTTCGGATTGCTTTGTTAAACCTTCTCTTGTATGTTTACCGATAAGCGGTCAACTATTTACCGAAACATAATAAATATGTAGAGTATACCGATCAATCCAGAATTGCATATGTGGAATGTAAAAAAGTAAAGTAATGAAACATAAACACATAACACATGGATTTTTAACGTGGAGAACCTGTTAAAGGAAAAATGACTGGGACCAGTACCCCAAATTTTCACCCTTCTGAAGTGAGCTCTATTAAGAGACAACCCTGTTAAAGGTCACAAATACACTGTTAGGTGTGACCTTGTTAGAGGATTTAAAAGATAGTTTGTCACCTAGTATTTGGCATCTAATGCTACCATCCTTGATCAAACACTCACTTGGCCTATCAATAGGTATCGTGCATATCCAATGCTACTTTCTATGATCAAACTTTTTGATAATCCTTGAGATGTATCTCAATTGTAGAAGACTTTTAAGTCCTGTTCGGTTAAGAGACTTGATGCTTCAATGGTTAAACTGAAACATTACTGATCTGTTCATACATACAACTTAATTACAGATTTTCAGATCTATTGTAAGTGCATTACCTCTCTGATCAATATAATCAATTATACCTTAGCTCCACATTGTTCTGCTCTGTGATGTTGTCTCATTGTTTGTTAGTGTCTGCAGAATCTAGCTCTTTCCTCTAGCTTGTTGATCAGGGCTAAAAGAATACTTTCTTCTCCTTCAGATTTTCTTTTGCGTCTTTCCTCTTTTCTCTTGTTCACCCCACAATTCGTAATTAATTGGGTTTGTCTCTATATAGACATTATTTCCCCTTTTATTGGCTTTCTTGATTCTTGGCATGATCCACAATTCTCACCAGTAGATTTAAAGAAAACTCCAGTTTTATCTCAAAGAGATCTCTTTCCAAATGGAAAAATCAGCTTTAAACCAATTGCTTATCTCTGACTTTATCTGGATGATTAAAACAATGATAAGTATCAGTTAAGTCTATCTTTAGCTCTTGACAGCTAAGCATTTTGTTGTTTCTAAACTCTCTGTTATGTTGGTCAAATCTTCAGTTAGTCGTCAGTGATAACTGATTGTTCTGTCGGTGTGACTTCAGTTGTCATCAGGATCTCCATCCTTGTCTTTTCTGTCGGGCAACACTGTAATTCTATCCGTCGGGCTACACTATATTTTTCTTGTCGGGCAACACTATAACTTTTCTCGTCAGTAATGCTGTGCAATTGCTCGTCGGGTGACACTGTTACTTTTCTCTTTTACTTTGTCCATCGATGTGCACTCCATCGGTGTATATAGTCACTTTGTGAGGACTTGACTTATATGCATTACTGATAGCATAGCCTTGATTCATCGGTTCTTTGAAGTCCTTGGCAGTGTTTCCATGACCATACAAATTTTATTAAGTTGACATCAATGACAATACAATACATTAATTGATTTAATGTCTTGCATGATCACCAACTTAACATCTTCAAACATTCAATTAGTTACATGTCATCAATAATAACATGTGTAGGATTTATGTTTTGAACGGATGTAATCATGAGAGTTGGAGCATAAGTGGATACACTAGGTATTGAAGTAGGAATAATAATATAAGTTACTACACTAGTGGGAGGTGGAGTTAAACCATGACCTTGATCACATTATTTAAGAGGTTTAACATTACTATCAATGAGATGAGAAATAGTGTGTACGATATTAACATCATGTTCATCATTGTAAATCAACATCCTCAAACCCTCTACTAAGGAGATGGCTTGCGTATTGGAATTTTCCTGGCCTAGCCATTGTTCAATTTTTTCAAAGTAATGGGAAAGATTTTGCACTTGCACAGGAAGGACTCTTAAGTTACCCATATTCATCATGAGAAGAGTGGGATGAATTATTCTCAATAATAGTAACAATTTCATTAGTAGGCATGTTTATCTCATCGAGATTCCTAGGAAACAAAGAGGAATCAAGATCAAAGGAACATGTAAGTCTACAACTTCTCCTAACCAAAATACTATAGGTAGGTACTAGGAATCAATTTTATAAAACTCATACATAAGAAAATAAAAGAGATATGAATCTAACAAATACAAATATTAACTTTTGAATGAAATATGCAAACACTCATCAAGTTTATGCAGCATGAATTGAACTACATATAATTGCACATGAAACTAATGAAGATCACATTCAATCATCAAATTAAAAGTGGGGACCCAAAGAACATGAATAATATCTTGTTAGAATAACTAAGAGAGGGGGTGGGGTGGGGGGGGGGTGAATCAGTGGCCTCAACAATTAATCCAATAAACCAGCAAAAACTTTATATCTGAAGTATAAACCTCTAGTTATCTTTAGTCCTACAAGATGTATGCCTTTAAACAATATTATCAAATAACTACTGATCGGAGTTCACTGTTAAACCTCATTCTTAAGCTTTACCGAATAACAGTCTAGTATTTATCGAAATACTGTAAATAACTTAGTTTTTACCGGTCATCATGTTTTAGTAATGTGTAAAGCAAAACATCAAAGCAATGAACCATATACACATTTGACACATGGATTTTTAACGTGGAAACCCTGTTAGGGGAAAAACCACTTGGGACCGGTAACCCAAAATTTTCACTCTTCTGAAGTGAGCTCGGTGAAGAGCCAACCCTGTTAAAGGTTACAAACACACTGTTAAGTGCGACCTTGTTAGAGGATTTAAATATAATAGTTTGTCACCTGATATCTGACATTCATTATGCTATCTTCATGACCAAAATTTTTGATACTCCTTGGGATGTATCTCAATATAGAAAGGATTGTTAAGTCCTGCTCGGTTAAGATACTTTCTGATCCAATGGTTAAATTAAAATAGTAAATGATCTATTCATAAATACAACTTAGAATTGCAAATTTTTAGATCTATTGTAAGCTCATAATACCTTTCTGTTCCATGTTTCTCTTTAGTACCTTTGCTCTACTTCTTTCTTCTCGGTGATGCTGTGCTTCTCTGTTGCTCAGTGTCCGCAGAAAACTTTAGCTCTGTTCTTTAGCTTGTTTGATCAGGATTGTATGAAGATTTTTTTCTTCACTAGTATTCTCTTCAGCACATTCTTCTTTATTCACCCCTAATTCACAGTGAATTAGCCTGTCTCTTTATAGACATGATTTCATTGTTTCTAGGTCTTTGTCTTTCTTGTTCTTGACGTGATCCAAAAATCTTGCCAATATTGCTTTAAATCTTGCTTTAGTTTATCCCGTAGATTTCTCTTTGACAATTAGAATAAAACTATCTTTAAATGTCTATATTATCTCTAGCTTTTAACTTGTCGATGAAAACAAAGTAATCAACCAGTTAACTCCTTGTTTAGCTCCTGCTAGCTAAGTCTTTTATCATTTCTGAACTTCAGTTCTAATCGGTGTTTAACTCCTTGTTTGCTTGGTCTTAACTTCAGTTATCCTCGAGCATCTCTATTTTTCCGTCGTGTATCTATTTGGTTCTGCTCGTCAATAATGCTTGCTCGAGTTTCTTGCTCGGTTTACACTGTGACTCTTCTCTCGGGGTTCTCTATTCGTTGGTGTGCACTGTCAATCGGTGTTTGTTGTCACTTGGTGTATACTGAACTTTTATGCATTACTAATAACATAACCATTATTTCTTTGGTTCTTTGAATTCTTTGACAATATGAATATGACCAATCAGATTATGTCAAGTTGGCATCAATGACAATACAATACATTAACTGATTTAATGTCTTGAATTAACTTTATGCATCTTGGTGATCATCAACTTAACAACTTCAAGCATTTAATAAGTTATAGTTCATCATATCTAACACAAAAATAATAATGGAAATGTACATGCATTTGGTTCAAAAAAAATGTATATTGGGAAAATGAAGCAAAGGGGAGATCCAATTTCTAAATATCAGAAGGAAGATGATCAAATAGGCTCAAATAGGACTTAAGCATTAAATGGGTCAATGATCCTTTGTTGTTAATGATATATTGTAAAATGATTGGATTTGAGGAGATTTAATATGATAATGTAAAATACAAGGATAGATAAGTAAATGTAACTAGTTTCAGGAGGCACAGACTGACAAAAGATAGTAGATGACTTATAATAACCTGAAACAAAAAACTAGGGAGTTGCACTAACATGTGATCTAAATTTGAGATGATTTTTCAAGGTACAAAATGAAGTAGACATTTTGTCGTATACGTTGTGATTTTGCCTAAAAGTTTAACATCCAATCAGACAGGTTCCAAACTATCAGGAATAGCTTTGATAGTTGCACAACATGTTCCTGTACAGAACAAAACAAGGAAAAGGTTGATAAAATGGATTTGTCTTGGTCAACCCCCTATTTAGGAATCGACCTTGAAAATGTCATGAAATTTCATAAAGGAAAGTAAATGTAAATGTTAGATCTACCTTGTAAATAAATATACCTTCTTAAACAAATGTATAAATTACTCATATTTATGAAGATGTGTGTTTATTGTTTGAATTGTAGTTGTATTTTGACATTGAATCAAGGACATTTTTCACAAATGCATAGATTTATGAATACCACTCCTATATTTTAAATATTATTATGCTTCATAACTCTTGCCTTGAAGAATGAATGAATAAAATGCATGTGGATGCACAGAAATAATCTTCTTGCTTGACTGAGAACTCCTCTACTTGTTCATCATGGAAGAGAAGTTTCATAAATGGATAAGATTACCTTTAAAATTCCTTGGATGCTTGAGTAAATGCTAGATCTTGGATGCTTGCCTTTAAATCTTGAACTTCAATTCTTGATCATAAATGCCTTGTTGATAATGGACGGATGCCAAAATAAGGAGAGACAGGGTGTTTATATACCTCTCACACATTTCAAGGTTCAAAATTAAGCTAGGTCGACCACAAAATTTAAATTCCCACCAAAACATCGTAATGGGGCCCTAGTTCAAATTTGTGCCCATTTATGGGGGAACACAACATCCTAGACATTGTGCTCCAAGGAACACAAGGTCTTGAACATTGTGTATCCAGGAGATTGAGCCAAGATTTGAATGGGATTTCAGAGAGATGGAATAGATGGTAGATTAAGTAGAGATATGTATATAAATCAAGCATAAAAAACATAAAATCTCAAAATCACTGAAATGGGGCCCAATAGAGAATCTAATTATGGGCGCTAACTTCTAGGATGGTATAATAGGTAAATCATTATTAACGTCAATAATCTCATACATATCATTCGATTCTTTAGTAGTAACATCATTTGTATTAGAAACATTGAAATCATCATCATTAAGAGTATTTCTTCATCCAAATTAATCAAAATAGAATCTATGATACAAATAGAATCATCATGTTTGTTAAATTTCATCTTCTTTAGATTAACTTCCTCCCTTGGGCTATGCATAGATTGGTCAAAGTGAATCAAGGCATTAAAAGGTCTTTTAGGGGAGGAAAGGTTTTGGAAAGCAAACGCGTGGGCCCTAGCATGACATTTACGGTGATGGTCACATGCACATTTGTTGCATTTGGTTTTGTTTGAAATTTGAGGTGGTTTAGGATCAGTTAGTATTGTGTCCTTTTCTTCTTTAGGAGGAAAAACTAAAGGAACCACACTAGGTTGAGAGATAGTACCTGCAGGGAATTTATAAGATATAGGAGGTGGAACTAAAGCATAAATAAGAGTTATATAAGGTGTAGAAAGAGGTCTAGGTCTAGGGAAATTAGATGCAACTATAGGATAATTTCTAAGTACACAAATCTTTTTTACTTTGAATTTTTGATACGATAAAAAAAAAATTTCTTTATGAGCTTGAATTGGTGGAGGCATGGCAGTCTAAAAGAAGTCAAGGTTGAAGTTTTTTCAATTAGCTAAAGGATTATAGAGACTGTGTGACACAAGGAGGGTGAGGCAGAAGGGGCCAAGAGGCACTCCCAACTACCAAACCAACTTGCAGACACAATACGGAAGCAACAACAACATAGTGAGAGAAGAAACAATAGAGATCCTTTTCATTAATTGATCAAAATAATTACATGTCGGGGTGTAAGGCCTTCTTGGTTTGGTCCATATACATTCAATGAATTACATAATTAATCTTCATACATGCGAGGTCACAAACCTGCCTTCCAGATCCTTCAATACTTAATCTTCTATCTTCTAAGAACTGATAAAAACTGATCTCCCCCCCCCCAAAAAAAAAAAAAATGCCTAAAAATAAGAACATAGAAGCNCCCCCCCCCCCCAAAAAAAAAAAAAATGCCTAAAAATAAGAACATAGAAGCAAATATATACAAGAGTCCACCAAAGAGGTCAAAATTCAAATCCATAAGAGAGACTTAGATTTAGGTCCACACAAATCCCAATGAGAGACCCCAAATATATTAAGCCATGGAAATTAAATGAAGAATTTGGCCACAAGATCCAACTCCAAAATAAACATCACGGGAAAAGGTTGACCAAGCAACAGAGTGACTCGAGCAAAGAGCATCCCGAGCAACAGAAGAAAAAAAATTGAGTGTCAAAAGAAATGAACTCAGTAACAAGCATGATCGAGCAATAGAAACATGAGCAATAGAAAATGCACAAGCATGCTCGAGTGATAGAACTTGAGAAACAGAGACCAACCCAAAACAAGCATAACCGAGTGATGTAGTACTTCTCCGAGCATCCTCTAAACAAGCTAATAAACAAAAGCAAACATCTTTTTGGTCGAGCAGGATTGGCAATGACCCAAGATACTCCTGCATTAGATGCCTGGGGTTAATAGAAATGATTCCCTGAATCATGTATTAGGTCCAACCTGAAATGAATCCAACTTAGATTGAGAAATCCAAGATGATTCCTCAATTCTTCTGTTCTTCCACTTCACCAAATACTCCATGTATTCCTTTCCTCTTGCACTTCTGCCAATTCTCTATTTCAAAATCTTCTCAACTTCCTCTATCTTCTTCTTAGGATAATCACATGGTATTGTCACTTCTTCATCAGGTTCATGATATTCATACAAGTCTGAAATATTGAATATAGGTGACATATCCATGTCATTAGGTAATTCAAATTCATAAGCATTCCCACCATCAAATCTTCTCAGTATTTTGCAAGGACCAAATTTCTTCATCTTCAGTTTACCATATGTTCCAATAGGAAATCTTCCTTTCTTCAAATGAACCATAACTACATAACCAAATTCAAAATTTTTATGTCTCCTGGATCTGTCTGCACTATCCTTGTATTTTTTATTTCTTTTCTCTAGCTTCTATTTTACTTCTCCATGCAATGTCTTCATAAATTCAACAAATTCTTCTGCTTCAACACTCCTTTTCTCTACTCCAACAATATCTCTCAAGTTTGATATACCTCTCATTTGTGTTCCATGAATAATCTCAAAAGGTGTCTTTCCAGTGCTTTTGTTTACTGAACTGTTGTATGCAAATTCTTCTTGTACCAACATCAAATCCCAATTGCTTGGTGTGTCTCCAACTAGGCATCTCAACAAATTACCCAAACTTTAGTTTACAACCTCTGTTTGTCCATCACTCTATGGATGAAATGTAGAACTATATTTCAACTCAGTATCCAACTTCTTCCAAAGTGTTCTCTAAAAATAACTTACAAATTTACTATCTTGGCCTGAGATAATATCCTTGGTGATCCATGCAATCTGATAATCTCCTTAAAGAAAAGATCTACTCTATGTACTACATCTGATGTTTTCCTACATGGTATGAAATGTGTCATCTTATAAAATTTATCCACAACAACAAATATGGAATCATTACCTCTTGTTGTCCCTTGTAAGCCAAGAACAAAATCCATGCTGATATCACTCCAAGGTTTCTCAGGAACAGAATCGGTGTACACTCCTTTTTTAACTTGACAAATTCCATAGTTTTTTACAAATTTCTAAACATCCTTATACAAGTGAGGCCAAAAATACCTTTCCTTCAGCAAACTCAATATTTTATCAATACCAAAATGTTCAGCCAATCCACTACTATGTTTCTCCTTAATCAAATTAGTTATTTTTGTGGTTCCACAACACACCCCATTTTGGTCCTCTAGTCATGGGGACCCCCTTTTTTGTGTCTTTTGGTCTTCTGAGTCTGCCCTCTTTCCCATTCCCTTGAAAATGGGTCTCATTATCGGCCTGTTGAACAAAGCCAAGACACTTTTTTGGCCTTTTCGCCCTTTCGACATTTCAGAGGACCTCGAGTCCTCTGAAATACAGAAATGGACGAAAGGCTGAAGCTCATCCCTTTTGATGTTTTTGACCTCTGAAACCACCGAAAGGATGAAAGTATCTACCTACAGACTCTCAGTGTTTCAGACGTCGAAGCACCAAAAAGTTCTGACTCCTCCCTGGGGGCTATATAAGGGCTTAAGGCCCTAGAATTACATTCACTTCGTGTTTTCCTCTTCGACGTCTTCTGAGCTCCCCGCAACTTTGCAACTTTGTTGATTTCGCTCCTCTTGGGTTTTTGCTCTGCATCTACGTCCTCTTGCCCCAGTCTTCCACTCCTATCGCTCAAGGTAAGTTTTCTCATTGTTTTCCTTGTTTCTTTATTGTTAGGGTTTAGGTTTTTTCACATTTTTGGGTGCTTTTTTTGGTGTAGTGTGCCTCCCCCCAAATATTTGGGGTTTTCTTTGCACCCTTGGCCTTACGGGGGAGGCCTCTCCCTATCTCATCAGTCCTTCATGTTGTTTGTGTTTGCCATTTAGGTTTTTTTCTTTTTTCTTCTGTCGCGACCTTTGTCATAGGTTTTTAACGTCCAAAAACCAAGTTGGGTCTGTCGCCCAAGTGCTCCTTGGAGATTCAACCTTTTTGACATTTTGGACCTCCGAGACGTCTAAAACACCGACAAGTCCAAATCTCCCTAAGTATTGTTTGCCTTGCAGATTTCAAACTTTCAGAGTCTGAGATCCCGTTCAGACTTTCAGAGTTTGAAGAACCCTTTTGGAATTTCACATGCCAAAAAGTCTGACTGGTCCTGCTCCTCATCGCTGAATTCTCTTTCGCACTTTCAGTATTTTCGGACTCTGAACCAGTTTTTGGCTCCCAAAACCCTGAAAGGGCCGAAAGTGCGAAATCTGCATTTCTGGCTACTTAAAGATATTTTACTTCTATTTTCCTAGATTAATCAGTTCTTTCATATTTTGTTTAGTTGCTTCTTGAAATAAAACACTAATACTTGCACCCTCCTTGTAGGAATGCCTGAGAAACGAGCTGCATCACCAATGAAGTACCTATACAAGGGGAACACCCCCATTCAAAGATTGGCAACAAACACATTGAGACCACCAATACTGACATCAGAAATGTAGATTTGGATCAATCCCTAACAAGATGTTCGCAACCAACTGGGAGATCCGAGGACTGCACCTTACTAGTCCTGTCAGGCCTAGTCAACGCAGTAGCCCACCTAGTGGTTGTCACAACATCTGAGCTGATCATGACCTTGGTGAACCACTACGACTCAGATAAAATGGTGGTCCAAAATATAGAGGGACAAGTGGTACTGAATATTAGACTAGATATCATAGAAGAGGTCTTCCACCTCCATAAAAGGCATAGACAAGTTCTATGACCTCTTCATCGAGAAAGGCAACAAACGGTTCAATAATAAAGGGGAAGAGGCATATGATATTGTCAATAAAAACTACCTTGAGCTACCTCTCCCCAAAAACAAACTGGATAAGATAGACCTCATGAGGGGTACATGAAAGATGATATCCAGGCAACAATAACATTACTCAGCCAGGTATATGGATTACCTCAATCCATCCAGCTGGAGAATTTGATGATCCTCCTAATAGGGAAGATTAGAGGCCATAAGTCTAGGTTCGATTGGGGAACCATCATTAGTGACAGGTTAGATGAACAACTGGTTGCAGTAAAGCACAACCCCAAATTCTATATGAGTCCCTACATGATGTACTTATTGGCAGCACAGGAAAACTACCCAGGACTCACTAAGAGGGGGAACATAAATGATCCGAACACCTGGACCCCACATTTTATACCCATAGTTGATGAAAAGGACAAACATGTCAGAAGACAACCCTAATTATCGGATAGTCAATGATGCCTTCATCTTCGCAATCATCTAATCCATTGAAGGTGATTTTGCGAAGAGGATGTCAAAGGAAGTAGTCACCAAGGTGAGGGCCATTGGGGCCTACTACATACAATATAAGATATTCAATACATTTGAGTGGCAGGGTCTACTTTGAAACCCAAGAAGTTACCCAGGTATCCATTTGATTGGATAATCAATTTAGAAATGGCCAAACAGATTGTTGATGCATAAGAGCATATAAAGCACAAGAAGAAACATTACTGGGATTTTCCTATCCTTCTGGGCCCATACACTTTACATGATATGAAGGTTTGCAAATCACTGGCCTTCGAATGGGATGAATGCCCACTTCAGCTCTACAAAATAGTCTGGACTAGGTTTGACCTAGTAGGAACATACAACCACATCATTGGCAGGTTCTATATCCATGAACTGCATTTTGAAGATCACTAGATCAATTGTGTAGATGATCATTAGGTCAGGATCAGGGACTATTGCAGGATGTCCCTTACCCTTGCATAGGATACTTTGAAGACCTCAATTCCCCTGAAGGTTTGGGATAATGATTCCGACAGGGCATTAGAGGAAATTTACACTTTGGATAAGATATATGATAGGCCCATCATGAATGCCAAAGTTGATAAAGATGAGAACGACAACATTGAGTTCTGAGCTAGGCATGTGCTCTGAACAACTGAAACTTGTATCCAAAGGCCTTATAAGATGGATCCGATCTCGGTGAAGACATTAATTGATCCACCCAAGAAGACGGATAAACAACATGGGGTGTGTTGGTTCTTTTTCTTGCTAATGTGAAAATATTCCTTAGAGGGTTTGATCTATTTATCCCTGACACTGACCAAGAAAAGAGTAGAACAACAGACACAAGGTTTTGAAACCTCCTACACTTTGAGCTCCACTAACTCTGGCGGGATTACCCTTTAAACTTAGAATAATGAAATTACTGAATTATTCTAATTAACTGTGGATGAAGTTACAGGAATTAATCACTGTAACTTTTACCAAAATAGACTAGACTGAAAGTAAAGATTAATTTTAATCATGATAGTCATTTGATTAAATGAAAATAGACCAATTCTTAATCCTAGGGTATGGAGTCATTTATGAACAGTTTTAACCAGCCTGATTATAGACAAGACTTAAGCCAATTACAACATCTGACATAAACATAGATATACCTTGTACATCTATCTCAGTACACTTAATCAAGTTAATCCATCAAATTCATTTTATACCCTAAATCTTATTGAAACATTTCCAAGACATTTTTTATTCTCTCCTTGAAAGAACCCTAGAAGTATTTCATAATCTGCCTGATAGATATTTAAATTGAACATTCCTAAAACATTCAATTTAAAACAAGATTCAAAATACTAAAATGAAGACAGAATACTTATTATATGCTTCAGAAACTGTGAACTGTATTTTATTCAAAAGTCATAATCACTTGCTACATTCAACACATTTTCTCCAAAAACCTAGTATATTGGTCTTAAACCAAAGTTTACAATTATATTGGTATTCTCTCAAAATGAAATGGCTATCTCTTTTCCCAGTAGTCTTGGAATCCTTTTATAACATAAGGATGCAACAAGCTACCAACATACTGGGAAAATTTACAAAAATCTTTTTGCAACAACTTTGCAACAAACTAGAAACAAAATTTTGTAACAGAACACAGGTGGCAGCTTATTTGCAAAGCCTGAAAAAGGTTTGTTTTTGTTGTTGAAAATGTCCTCTTCATCCTTTAAGCTTTTCTTCCCACTTGTTTAATTCTTTGGTGGTGGGCCAATAAAAAGCCTTTTCTTCTTCTAGCTTAGCAACAGCTTCCACCCACCTGGCATCCATGGCAGTTCTGGCCTCAGACACAAATTTGGCCATATCTCTTTCAACTTTGAAAAGGCTATCGATCAGTTCATTGCAATATTCTGCATTCGTGTCCTTTTCTAAGTGTTGCTTTATATCCTAATTTCCTAATATAGCATCAAAACCAGATACCCAATCTGATTGTGCTTTCAAAACCCATGTTTCCTCATAAATTTTTGGGATCAATGGTGGACATTGATCACCAAATAGTTGCAACTAACTATTTATCAAATTAGGTTTGCCATTAAAAAAGGCAAAAGTATCATTCAACTTACTAACCATATCAATAGTGTCTATTACTTTATCTGGGAAGTCATCATTGTACAACATAGCCATTTTTAGTTTATCAAAAATTCTTTCCTTCCTTGACCAAAGTTTGAAGGTGGGCTCTAGGAAAACCATAGCTTCCGCAACTATCTTTGAGGCCTCTTGTAATGATCCATATAATGTATACACTATATCAATTTTTTGTTTCAAGACTTCAATTCTATGTTGCAATATGAGTAAAATGACAGACATAGCACCAATGCCCTGTTCCTGTGATACATCTTTTGATTGTGTTTCTACCAATGCAGAATCTTCCTTAACCCCTTTGATAACATCTATCTTGACCTTGGTTACCTCCTCAAGGGTTGAAGTCTTCTCCTTTTTTCCTTCTATTAGTTCTTCCCTTAATTTGGCGATTTCCTCTTCTAATGTGTGGTTTTGGACCACCACTTCTTCATGTTTCTTTGCCAGGGCCATCATTTGGCCAAAAGTTGTCTCATATCTCTTTGATAGGTCACCAACTTTTGCCAAATTCATAAATGAAACCTGTTTCATTAACTAAGCTATCTCAGTATCTGAAGTATTTTGCAGATTCCATATCATCCTGTCTGCCCTTTTTTCCTCTCTAATAGTCATGAACAAGGGTTTCTGTGTGGCAGGAGCTAATGACCATATTGCTAGGGTTTTTGATTTAGGATCAAATCGTAATCCTTTTAAGACTTCATCCATCTCAAATTATGTTTTAAGCAAAGGATCTTCCTACCTCCTAATCTGATCAATAATGAAAGTGGATTGTAAGTCCCAACCAGGCATCAGTATCGCACCACTATTCTGTACCAGCAACCTGGCTTGTTCCACACTAATCTGTTCAGTCTCAGGGTCATAATCCTGAAGTGTTTGTACAATTTCCTCATTTTTATCTACATTTTCTTCTTCTGCAGTTATCTCTTGTCTCAAGTTCTTTTGTTTCAATTTTACCAAGAAATTTTTGAACTCTTGAGACTTTATGAACTCATCATCCTTTATGAATTCATTTGCCATCATGACCCTCTCATCATCCTTTTCAAATAAAACCATTTGATTGTACCCTTGACCTTCAGCCTCTGGCTCCTTCTGTAGTTGCCTTCTCAATTTTCTAAAGTATTTACCATGCTATGATATCATGGCTTTTGCCATGCTTTTTCTATCTTGCACCATTTTATGCTCTTTCTTCTATTTCTTTCTTGGTGGCTCTCTAGCTAAAGTAGCCTCTTCACCGGCTTCTTCTTCTTCATGTTGTTCTTCTCTTTGTTCTTCCTCCTCTTGTTGTTCCTCCTCCTGTTCTTCCTAGTGCTCTTGATGATGTAGTGCAATTAGAACAAGGGATCCTTTGGATTGTACATCTTCAGCACTGAATTGAGGTACTTGTGACATTAAAGTTTCATAGGATTTCAGCATTTGCTCTATTCTTTGGAAATATTGGAGATCAGGGAAAAAACCAGAGAATGAGTTATCTAATTCTTTCCATTCATATTCTACTCTTAGGAGGTCATTCCACTTCCTTCTCCTATCCTGAACTTCCTATTTATTCAATTTATTTCTCACAACATCCTCATCATCCAATGGCTCATGGTCTCTAATTTTTTACCAAGGAGTCATCCTTTTTAGGGTTGTCTGCACACAGTTCTCAGGATCACAGAATCTAGTAATTGCTGTAGACATTCTATATTGCTTTAAGAAATCATTTATCACATCAAACATTTTCTTCCCAATGGAGAAATCAAAACCCACCCTTAATCTGGGGATAAAAGTTCCCTTCTTGTGCCCCTCTAGAAATGCCTTATCCAACCAAGTAATTTGCCATACAAATTCTAAGAAAGCAACTCTGGGAGGAACAAATTTAGGAAGAATGTGAGGAGGCTGAGTGCAACCATATACTCTAATGATATTTATGTAATCAAAAAAGAAGAAATCAGACCAATTGTGAGAGATGGGCCAATTTGGGACATACTCCCAAGGTCTTAGAATCTCTCTAAACTCATACGGAAGCCTGTGCCTGTCTGTTCCCAACAAATTAAAAATTGGATCCACAATCCAGTTGCAAAAACATACAAATGATGACTTGACAGACGAACTATCCCACACTTGAGTCCATCTTTGGATTGGTGCCTCTACACCATACTCTGAGACAAACACCTCAAGCTCTTTATCCATTGATGTTCTGTTATAATATAAAATCATGTGCATTAGATGGGAATAGTGTTTAAAAGTGGGTGTTGGGTTTTTTGACTGTATTTCTAATAATGCAGCATGGATAGCATCAACTATGTAACCCACATAATCATAATCAGTGTTGAACTCTAGGTGCTGGATTTTCATTGCCATCATAAGTATCTCTTTGGATACTGTAGAATCTCCATCAAAGCCTAAAACCCTACTCAAACCAAATACTGTGCATTTTACATAATGATGAAACAGGGATTGTAATCACCTAAAAATGGTCACCTAAACCCTAGACCCCCAATCTCAGCAATTAATCAAGAAACCCTAATCTTGATTAAACCTAAGTCCTAAATCAAACAAGCAATTATCAAATTCAAACTAATCTGACCTAAACCCTAGGTCCTAATCGATCATCTTACTTGATTAATTAATTAATTCGTAAAATCACAATACATTGGCAAATATATCTTTTGTTAATTATTTAATTGATATTATGACATATTAATTAAATAAAAATACAAAATTGTCAATTAAATAAAAAAGGAATTAAATTAATTATAAAATCATAAATGTGCATTCAAAATCAATTTAATTATTA
>MU226172.1:509241-531212 GCA_018584345.1 Thuja plicata
TTCAACCTTAAAAAGGTGAACGAAACCCTAAAAGGTAAATACTAGGTTGCACATTATTAATTAAGAATTAATTAATAACGCACCTAAGAGAAGCTTAAGCAACTAGAGTAATAATACTCTAACAAGATCTAGGTTCCCTTAGTAATTTTGCTTTCTTTCCATTAACAGAAATGGTAGCAAAAGATAAATCCAATTGTACATGTCCTCCAATGGCTGTAGAACATTGTCTTGATAAGAGCATACCATAATGGGGTGGTGAATCTACAACCACAACATCTATCTTAAAAGTAACCTCAGGGTAAGCAGCAAGTTTCACCTCTAATCCTTGCAAAGTTTGTATTATAGGTACTTCCCTGTTATCCATGGCATAAAATTTGCCACAAGTAGTATCCACATCTAAGCCCAATTGCTTCATAACAGTGTAGGTCATTACATTAGTATCAGCTCCTGAATCCATCATATAATTCTTTAGCAACATATTGTTTGTGAGCAATGTAACATAAAAAGGATCAATCTGATCTGGTTCTTGAATGACTATATTTCCCAAACAAATTGGGACCTTATCCCCCTTTTTATGCTCACTTTTTAGTTCATCTTTCAAAACAACATTGTCATGCACAACAGGTAAATCAGAAAGTAGTGAAAATGCTGCCTCTCGGTGTTCCTTAATTTTAAACATTTCAAGCAAAGGAACAGATACTTTCATCTGAGATAAAGCTTGCTTCATATTAAAAGTTGGGAGATTTATGTTATTATCATAAGACACTTTACCTTTACTTTCTTTCAACTTCCTTGTTTGGTGGTCATGAGTAGGGGTGACTTTGTTTCCTTTAACCAAAGTATCTTTCAATTCATCTTGTGTAACTTCTTCACTTATAACTTCTGTAATAATAAGTGAATCAAGTTGTTTCCCATCCTGATCAATTTTTCTATTCCTGAGCTGGTATGAACTTCTTGCTTGTGTTACAACAACAATGGTTAAAAATCTTATCTCTTCTTCATTAGGCATCCCAAATTGAAAATTCTCTACCTTAGTACTTGTATTTTTCATTGTGATTGGAATCTCTTCTTTTGATTCTTCTTCTGAACTACCATTGTCATCTTCAATAGTGAGTGCACACATATTTACTGCAGGTTTCTTTTCACCTTGACTTTCTTGAGTTCCAATGTTTTCATGTTGATCCAACAAGCCCTGAGCTACTGCACATTGATATGGGGAATGAGGCATATTGTAAGCTAGGCACCAAGGAGTGTTTTCCACATTATGGGCATTGTTGTTTTTTAATGGATCAGGAATCTCTTTGTTCTTGGGATCATTATGTTCTTCTGACACAGGTTTCCCATCCTTCCACTGAGTCTTATAAGGGAAATCTTGAAGTCTATAAGGTCTATCCTGCCTTTGGTACTGTGGCCTATTGTTTTGAAATCCCTTTTCATTCTTGTCTACTTTGGCAGCAAGATCTTTCACCACAGTTACCAATGCATCCATTTTATCTTCTTCCTTGGGACTCTTATTTAGCTGCGTTTTTGGTTCTTTCCAGAGCCTGTTGTCATCCCATTTACCAAGCTTTCCAGAAGCCCTTCTATTGCTTTCTATGTTTATAGCCAACTTATATGCTTCTCTCATGGTTTGAGGGTCTTTGTCCCTTAGCAGATAAGTTGTTTTTCCATCCAAAGCATTACAATAGGTAGTAACACACACATTTTCATCCAACCTTAATACTTGAAACAACTTATACATAGCCTTCTGAAATCTTACATTAAATTTAGCAATGCCTTCATTAGTGAATTTTTTTAGGCTGTTAAATTCATTCAACATAAAACCAGAATTTACCTTGTCACCATATTGTTCTTTGAAACTTCTAACAAACTCATCCCAAGAATAAATACTATGATCAGGCAAACCCCGGTACCAATCTCTTGCATCCTCAGTCAAGGACTGCACAAATAATTTCATTACAGCATCCTCATCTCCAATCTCATAATCATTCATTGTATCCGAGAATACTTTCAGGTGTTCTTCACCAGTTATGGCATTATTCCCACTAAACTTAGGAATCTTATCTTTGACCTCATTAGGAATAAGGTTTGGTTGGCCAGGGATCCCATCAAAGAATAGTTGTCTATATCTTTCTAGATGAATAGGTCTTCTTTGAAAATTTGAAACCATATTCTGACCAACATTCTGTGTGACATTGTTATTGTTCTGACCAATGCCCATATTATGGAGGCTAATACCTCTACTAGGCCCACTTACTCCTGACAGTGATATAGCCCCTTGGGATGCACTATGTGTTTGGGTATTTGTATTGGCATTATTGGTATGAACATTAGAATTTAATATAGGGATGGTCTGATTAGTAGCATTACTTGTCATATTGGGATTAGTCATGGAATTTAAGAAGGCAATCCTTTTCTTCATCTCTGCAGCAGCAGCTTCCAATTCAACCTTTTCCAGCTATTTTGCAATATCATCTTTGGCCTTTCTCGCTCTTACTAATTCCATATCAAGTAAAAATATGTCTTGAGACACACCCTCTTCAATTTTAGGTTGGAAAAAGTTAATGTCAGTGATCTTTTGTTTCCCTTTGTCAACATTTGTTTGTCTATCATTAGTTGCTGATACATTTTGTGTAACTGTCTAAGGCATGGGAGACTTATGATTCTCAGAGTTAACAACTTGTCTCACTATAGGACCTGCATCCTTGGGTTCACCCTTCTTAAGCAAATGTTCTCTTTCATGGCATTCGTTTCTCAGAGTATCCACATCTCCAAAAAGCTCCTTATTCAAACCATGAAATCCTTCTTTTACACCCTAAGCTGCCAACTTCAAATGAGCAACTCACTTTTTTAAGTTTTCCCTTTCAGTAATAGCATTTATAACCTCTTCTTCTCCAGCTTCATCATTCCTTTGATTGATGAGTAACAGTTCATCCAATTCCCTCCTCAAAAGGTTATTATCTCTTAGGACTCCCTCAATATCAGAACTAGAAGAATCATACACATTTACTTGATTTTCTCCCTTTTGCTCTTCAACCCTCTCATAGGGGACACCCTCAAAGTAGGAGGATGCTTCCCCCTTTTCTTGAAACACATTTTTTTGTCTAGGGTTGAATATATCCTCAAAATAACCAGTTGTGTCAGATTCAGTGTTCAAAGTTTTATTAATCTCTTTCTCAAGAATAGTATCTAATGATTTGTTGGAGCCTACTGACCTAGGCTTCCAGGAATTATTATTAAATGATTCCCCTTTTCTTGAGTGGTTTCTTCTGGAATTTTTGGAACTATCATTTTCTGATGTTACCTGAGAGTGATTCTTTGTGTTTGCTTTTGTATTCCTCATTATATTCAAAATGAAATTTCACGCACTTAATCTACTAGTATTTCCCTTGGAAACACTATAACCAATAACCGGAGTCACCACCCAAATTTTGGGAATAAAATAAAATTCACTTTGACAATGATATTTGAGGATATATTTCAATAAAATGCAAATACACAACATGTGATTTCATAGACTGGACTTCAAAGTATCTACATTATGGAATGTTGTTGTCAGACTAACCTTTCACGCATTCCATGATAAAAGTCCCCAGTAGAGTCACCATTTTCTGTTGGTTCTTTTTCTTGCTGATGTGAAAATATTCCTCAGAGGGTTTGCTCTATTTATCCCTGACACTGACCAAGCAAAGAGTAGAACAACAGACACAAGGTTTTGAAACCTCCTACACTTTGAGCTCCACTAACTTGGGCGGGATTACCCTTTAAACTTAGAATAATGAAATTATTGAATTATTCTAATTAACTATGGATGAAGTTACAGGAATTAATCACTGTAAATTTTACTAAAATGGACCAAACTGAAAGTAAAGATTAATTTTAATCATGATAGTCATTTGATTAAATGAAAATAGACCAGTGCTCAATCCTAGGGCATGGAGTCATTTATGAACAGTTTTAACCAGCCTGATTATAGACAAGACTTAAGGCAATTACAACATCTGACATAACCATAGATATACCTTAGACATCTATCTCAGTACACTTAATCAAGTTAATCCATCAAATTCATTTTATACCTTGAATCTTATTGAAACATTTCCAAGGCATTTTTTATTCTCTCCTTGAAAGAACCCTAGAAGTATTTCATAATCTGCCTGACAGATATTTAAATTGAACATTCCTAAAACATTCAATTTAAAACAAGATTCAAAATACTAAAATGAAGACATAATACTCATTATATGCTTCAGAAACTGTGAACTGGATTTTATTCAAATGTCATAATCACTTGCTACATTCAACACATTTTCTCCAAAAACCTATTATATTGGTCTCAAACCAAAGTTTACAATTATATTGGTATTCTCTCAAAATGAAATGGCTATCTCTTTTCCCAGTAGTCTTGGAATCCTTTTATAACATAAGGATGCAACAAGCTACCAACATACTGGGAAAATTTACAAAAATCTTGTTGCAACAACTTTGCAACAAACTAGAAACAAAATTTTGTAACCGAACACGGGTGGCAGCTTATTTGCAAAGCCTGAACAAGGTTTGTTTTTGTTGTTAATAATGTCCTCTTCATCCTTTCAGCTTTGCTTCCCACCTATTTACTTCTTTGGTGGTGGGCCAATAAAAAGCCTTTTCTTCTTCTAGCTTAGCAACAGCTTCCACCCACCTGGCATTCATGGCAATTCTGGCCTCAGACACAAATTTGGCCATATCTCTTTCAACTTTGAAAAGGCTATCGATCAGTTCATTGCAATATTCTGCATTCGTGTCCTTTTCTAAGTGTTGCTTTATATCTTGATTTCCTAATATAGCATCAAAACCAGATACCCAATCTGATTGTGCTTTCAAAACCCATGTTTCCTCATAAATTTTTGGGATCAATGGTGGACATTGATCACCAAACAGTTGCAACTTACTATTTATCAAATCAGATTTGCCATTAAAAAAGGCAAAAGTATCATTCAACTTACTGACCATATCAATAGTGTCTGTTACTTTATCTGGGAAGTCATCACTGTATAGCATAGTCATTTTTAGTTTATCCAAAATTCTTTCCTTCCCTGACCAAAGTTTGAAGGTGGGCTCTAGGAAAACCATAGCTTCCGCAGCTATCTTTGAGGCCTCTTGTAATGATCCATACAATGTATACACTATATCAATTTTTTGTTTCAAGACTTCAATTCTGTGCTGTAATATGAGTAAAATGACAGACATAGCACCAATGCCTTGTTCCTATGATACATCTTTTGATTGTGATCCGCCAATGCAGAATCTTCCTTAACCCCTTTGATAACATCTGTCTTGACCTTGGTTACCTCCTCAAGGGTTGAAGTCTTCTCCTTTTTGCTTTATATTAGTTCTTCCCTTAATTTGGGGATTTCCTCTTCTAATGTGTGGTTTTGGACCACCACTTCTTCATGTTTCTTTGCCAGGGCCATCATTTGGCCAAAAGTTGTTTCATATCTCTTTGATAGGTCATCAACTTTTGCCAAATTCATAAATGAAACCTGTGTCATTTACTGAGCTATCTCAGTATCTGAAGTATTTTGCAGATTCCATATCATCTTGTAAGCCCTTCTTTCCTCTCTAATAGTCATGACCAAGGGTTTCTATGTGGTAAGAGCTAATGACCATATTGCTAGGGTTTTTGATTTAGGATCAAATCCTGATCCTTTTAAGACTTCATCCATCTCAAATTCTATTTTAAGCAAAGGATCTTCCTTCCTCCTAATCTGATCAATAATGAAAGTGGATTATAAGTCCCAACCAGGCATCAACATCACACCACTATTCTGTACCAGCAACCTGGCTTGTTCCACAGTAATCTGTTTAGTCTTAGGGTCATAATCCTGAAGTGTTTGTACAATTTCCTCATTTTTATCTGCATTTTCTTCTTCTGCAATTATCTCTTGTCTCAAGTTCTTTTGTTTCAATTTTACCAAGAAAGTTTTGAACTCTTGAGACTTTATGAACTCATCATCCTTTATGAATTCATTTGCCATCATGACCCTCTCATCATCCTTTTCAAACAAAACCATTTGATTGTCCCCTTGACCTTCAACCTCTGGCTCCTTCTGTAGTTGTCTTCTCTATTTTCTAAAGTATTTACCATGCTCTAATATCATGGCTTTTACCATTCTTTTTCTATCTTGCACCATTTTACGCTCTTTCTTCTATTTCTTTCTTGGTGGCTCTCTAGCTGAAGTAGCCTCTTCACCGGCTTCTTCTTCTTCATGTTGTTCTTCTCTTTGTTCTTGCTCCTCTTGTTGTTCCTCCTCCTATTCTTCCTGGTGCTCTTGATCATGTAGTGCAATTAGAACAAGGGATCCTTTGGATTGTACATCTTCAGCACTGAATTGAGGTACCTGTGACATTAAAGTTTCATAGGATTTCAACATTTTCTCTATTCTTTGGAAATATGGCAGATCAGGGAAAAAACCAGAGAATGAGTTATCTGACTCTTTCTATTCAGATTTTGCTCTTAGGAGGTCATTCCACTTCCTTCTCCTATCCTGAACTTCCTATTTATTCAATTTTTTTCTCACAACATCCTCATCATCCAATGGCTCATGGTCTTTGATTTTTTGCCAAGGAGTCATCCTTTTTAGGGCTGTTTGCACAAAGTTCTCGGGATCACAAAATCTGGTAATTGCTGCAGACATTCTATATTTCTTTAAGAAATCATTTATCACATCAAACATTTTCTTCCCAATGGAGAAATCAAAACCCTCCCATAATCTGGGGATAAAAGTTCCCTTCTTGTGCCCCTCTAGAAATTCATTATCCAACCAAGTAATTTGCCATACAAATTCTAAGAAAGCAATTATGGGAGGAACAAATTTAGGAATAATATGAGGAGGCTGAGTGCAACCATATACTCTAATGATAGTTATGTAATCAAAAAATAAGAAATCAGCCCAATTGTGAGAGATGGGCCAATTTGGGACATACTCCCAAGGTCTCAGAATCTGTCTAACCTCATACGGAAGCCTGTGCCTGTCTGTTCCCAATAGATTAAAAGTTGGATCCACAATCCAGTTGCAAAAACATACAAATGATGAATTGATAGACGAACTAGCCCACACTTGAGTCCATCTTTGGATTGGTGCCTCTACACCATACTCTGAGACAAACACCTCAAGCTCTTTATCCATTGATGTTCTGTTATAATATAAAATCATGTGCATTAGATGGGAATAGTGTTTAAAAGTGGGTGTTGGGTTTTCTGACTGTATTTCTAATAATACAACATGGATAGCATCAACTATATAACCCACATAATCATAATCAGTGTTGACCTCTGGGTGCTGGATGTTCATTGCCATCATAAGTATCTCTTGGGATACTGTAGAATCTCCATCAAAGCCTAAAACCCTACTCAAACCAAAGACTATGCATTTTACATAATAATGAAATAGGGATAAGTCAAAAGGTGGCTTGAAATTATCTGGAATCTTCACCAGATGGCTATCTACTTTGGGCATAAATTTAGGCATTTCATACTTCTTAATCAAATGCTCCCTTTTGACATAATCAACTTTAATTTTCTTCAAATCAATATCTGTGCAAAGTGCACCAGTAATTCCAAATACTTCTTCCAGTGACCTTCTATCTATGGATACTAGGGTTTCTTTATTCTTTTTCCTGATTACCCTAGCTACTGGACAATAGTTTTTTGCTAACTCCTTAATAAGACCAATATCAACATAAACATCAGGCACAATCAATTTAGCCATATTCAAATCCCATGGATTACAAATTGGAACTGGCTTGATCCTATTATTCCAGAAGTAATGAAATAGAGTAGTACCAGAATAATCTGGGGTTACCAGATTTCATCATTGAGACCATTTATCACTCCATTCCTCCCAGTTTGCGCTATTTGCATTCAGAGTTCTAGGCAGCAACTCAGCAAACTCTTCTGTGTACTTCTTCAATGTGACTTCTTTCTTCTTCTTAGTCCCTTTTGAGGTAGCGGGGACCATAGCCCTACTCATCCTTCTTTGAATTTTACTGTCTCAAATAAAATTCTCCAGACCAATAAGCTCTCCCTTTTTTTTAAAACTCTTCGCAGAAGATTTCAGGATGCAAAAATGAGAGTTGTATAAGATCAAACTCAATCATTCGCACTTATAGCTATTAAAGCATGTGTCTTGTCCACTTGAATGATAAATTCTTGCACTTGCACTGTCATGAAATCATCATTCTGTCACTAATGCTGCCATTAATTCGCACTATTTGATCCTAGCTGGAAAAGAGTGTACACTTTTCTCCCCTTTTTGCAATCGTAAGCCTGAAACCAACCACCTGTCAATCTGACGCCATCACACTGCACTTTACTCATAATTGGAATAATGCTTGCGAGTGAGTGATGTGACCCTTTATTTTAATCAGTCGCATACTCACCATCTATCTTTACCTTGCCTTTTATCTTCTGCGAGTGAGCGATGACCTAATCTGCATTTCGCCATTCGATAGTCGCATACTCACTATCTTTCTTCATTGTACTCTTAAGTTCATGCAAGTGAGCGATATTACCTTTTCTTCAACCAATCGCATACTCACTGGCTTTCAAATTATTATTTTGGCTCTGGGCGAGTGAGCGATGTTCATTTTTTGTCATATGCTTTATCTGATCGCTCACTCGCGCTGCAAAATATTCCAACTTACAACACTTAGTGAGTGAGCGATCGCTTTTGCTCTTTGTTTAGTCACAAGCTTGCTATTGAATAATTTATGAGGCTTGATCCCTCGCGATTAAGCAAGCTTCTGCATTAGAATCTTAAAAATTTCCTATCGCGCACCCGCTAGCTTAAAAACTTAACCACATCACTGACTGCGAGTGGGAGACTATGAATCTTTCTTCCTTTAACTCATCGCATACTTGCTAACAACTTCCTTTTCCCTTTATTCATGGGCGAGTGAGCGATATCTTTCTTCCTTTAACTCATCGCACACTCGCGAGTTCATTTTTTATCGCCTCAAAGCATCAGCGAGTGAGAGAGGTGATGAATGGTCCCATAATAGTTCGCTGGCACATCTTTTAGAATTTTTAAGGATGCCTCCGTGACTGAGCAATGAGCCTTCAAATTAATAACTTCTGCATGCATTTACCGCTTACTCGCACTGCAAAATACAAGTGAGTTAGAACCTAAGCGAGTGGGTGACCTCTAGAACTTGACTTCATCGCGTAGTCACTGACTTGAAAGACAAACATAAAAACCCAATGCGGGTATGCGACTACTTCATTTTTTAACAAGGCTCTCTCGGTCGCAAAGCATAAAGTGAACAACATAACTTTAAAGCGACCGTGTGATATACAAGGTTTTAAATCATCGCGGACTCGCTAGTCCAATCTTTGAAAAAGTTAATTCTCAGCGAGTGAGTGACAAACTGAATCATTCTTGACCTGCTCAATTGCTAGCTTATTACCGAACTTTCACAAAAGATCATGACTGCGTGATTCACATTTTTAACACCCAACCCGCTCACTCGCACAGATAATAATGCCCTGACACAATCTTATCACGACTACGTGATTTTATTTTTTATCTACTCGTCGCTCACTCGCACAACTTGAAAACATGTTAAGAGATCAACATGACCGAGTGGTAAAGACTTAAACATAACATAATTAATAAATTTCAATCCTCTTTGTGCAGCAAGACAGAGGGTTTTAAACCAAAAAGCGTGGGAAAATAATCAACGTTAGAAATTTGAAAATTTTCTTGGTGCATTGCGAACATAATGCTAACAGGGTGAAAAATACAATATAAGAAAGTGCCACCACAGAAGCCAAGCATGGTTTATGGCCATGAACGCGTGGTAGAATATGGGTCAAATCTGAGGAACAAAGATCCAAAGACTAGAATGATAGGAAAAATAGATCCTCCATTGCAATCATCACAGGCCCCACAAGATGAAGGCCCTTCCACTTCTGGCCAATCTCCTCCTACTACCAAAAAGGGTAAGAAAATGCATAAAAGGAAGAGAGCTTATGCATCTCCCCAATTAGAAACCTTACAGGAAGAACCAGAAGAAGAAGTACCTCTGGTCAAAAGGACAAGATCTCAAAAGAGGAAGGAATAGGAAACTACCGAGAAACATAAAGAGGACCCTAAGGAACAAGATAATCGTTTGGAAGCCCTAGGATTATATGAATTCCAGATATCTAACTTTGAAGGTCTAGAGGGATTTTCAGATCAAGGGTGAGATACATCAGATTATGTAATAGGGTATGACATGGGAGCTCCATCACTCTTCCAGCCCTAGGTGACCCTCACTCCACCTCCCACTCTGTTCACCAATCCAGCGCCTAACATGCCTGTCACAAAGGTGAGCTCTAACACAGACCAAGGGCATGGAAATCAAGATGCCCCAATATGCCAAGACATAATAGGGGATAAGGCCATAGGAGAGACTCCCACTACCACTCCACCGCCTCACATTCCCACTCCACCAACTACTCTCCCGCCTCCAATTCCTACTCCACTACCATTTCTCCCAACTCCAACAGCAACTCCGCCTCCAACCACCACTCTCACACTTCTCATTCCAGCTCTTCCTACACCTAATCCACCACCATCAGTCTCTTTTCCTTGCTCCATCCCAACCCCCGGAGGGTCAATAAGTGCAGAATTTGTGTCACCTTTCAGAACCACACTGAAATCCATGACCGGTCTTAATACAGAATTGTTGATCATCTCCTCAGGAGATGAAAACCAAGAGAAGGAAAAACAAGATAAGGTAGCGGAAGAAGAAAAGGTAGAAGAGGGAAGGGAAGAAGGAGAAGGACAAGGAGAAGGAATGAATGAGAGAGAGGGTGAACAGGGAAAGGAACAGGAAGAAGGGTCAGATAAAGAAGTAACCCTGGGATCCCAAAACTTGGAGTTAGTCCTTCATGTTGCCACATATGAGCCAGTCACCGCATTTAGTAAACCTACCTGGTTCACTAAAGAGATTCAGTTTAGGAAGAGAAATTACATAGATGAGGATGAGGGGGAAGATACAAATATGGCATCTGTAGGGAAAGCCTTTCACCAAACAGGGGTCACATTACCAGCACGAACAATGTCCTATGTCACCTAAGACACTAGGGCTCGCTGGAAGGCACAAGTTGCAGTTCCTTCTACTAGCACCTCTCAAACACAAGCAACTCTAGGAGATTACATGATTGAAGAGGTAGATTTGGGGGAGCCCACCAAGGAAGGGAGAAAAATAGTGGCAACCTTAGGGCTTAAGCGTGCTCCAGGGTTCATGAGTAAGGACAAGGAAACCATAAAATCCTTGATAGAACAAAATGAAGCTTTGAAGAAGTTCATTCACAAGATGGTTGGTTCTATAGACACAAGCTGCCCGGAGGCCTCATTACAGGCAGTATTGGAAAAAAAGGAACACCCCAAACTTGCTGACAGGTTCAACCCCATCTTTTATCCAAGCAAGTATAGAATGGAAATGATACTTTGAGTAGTACGAAGAAGAGGCCATCAAACAGATATATAATCCTTGTAGGCTCATTTTGGTTGAAGATACAAATTTAATAGACTTGATGGAGAATGAAGGCGGTCTAGATTCTGAGATAGACAAATGGCAAGTTGCCCTCTGAGACCTAGAAATAATCAGGAAATAATGTTTCTAGATATTGGTAAAAATGTATGAAGGTGAAGAGCTTGACAACATTGAAACTTGGATCAAACGGATGGCCAAGATCATTAAGGTCTATAAGAAATGTCAAGCCTTCATATTAGTGTAAGATATAAAATAGATGTATGTTACTAAAATGTAAGATAAGAATATTGAATTTAATGATGTAAGGGGGTTAGATAGGATGCTCTCCTTTTATCCTTAAATACACAAAAGAAGGATCCAAATTGATTAACCCCAAAGGAAGGATCAATGCATAAATGAATCGATCATTTGGAAATAAGAGCAAAGAGGAAGATCTTAAATACTCGTTTATAGATTTGAATATATGATAGGTTTAGAAAGATTAATAACTTTAATTGAAATAAATAGGAGAGAAGTACCAACCTTGAAATGTTGTAGATCATAAGAACGTTGTTTTTGTGGGTTTGCACTGAGTTTTTTGGGAAATTTGAGATTGGATCTGGAATATAAACGTAGAGACAAACAAAACCCAAAAATCTTTTTATGTTCTGACATATTTCCAATTTTAACCCTCAAGTCAATGTCACCATTGACCCAGAATTTCTGATTTTGACCTAGGGAAAAATTGACCTAAAAAGTCTCTGACGGGAAATCTATTTCCAGATCCTGAAAGTTTGTCGAAAAGGGTATTTGAATGTGCACTCTGATATGCTATTCCAAACCTATACCTGCAAAAAAAATGGATTGTTTGTTGGGGGGACAGGCTTGCCTTGGTCAAACTCCAGTTTTGGAATTAACCTTAAAGTATAATTAAAATTGCATAAGTAAAACAAAGTAAATGAACAAATTCACCTTGCTTGTAGAATCCCTTGTGGCGGATTCAAATATGTGGATCCACAAGTATGCATGCACCAAATGGATGTAGAATGTAGAATGTAGAATGTAGGATGTCTCCAATCAATTGCTTGTAGATATTCAACACCAATCTTGAATGGTTCTTTGAATAAGAAGAGGCTTGGAGGAATGTGGATGAAGAAATCTTCAATAAGAGGGCTCCATGGAGCTTGAATCCTTCAATGGCGACCAATGGATCTTCTTGATAAAATGAGTGCTTGAGAAGTTCTTGAATGCTTGAGAATGGATGAATACTTCAATGGCAACTGGATTTCTTCAAATCTTGCTTCTTCACCTTTGGATCTCACTCTTCAAGTCTCGAGTTCTTGCAATTATGCTTGATATTGGTTTTTTGATCATGGTTAGTCTTAGAGAAAATGAGAGGAGAAGGCTTCCTTTTATATGAAACTAGGGCACAATCTTCTAGAGAGGCCTACATAGGAGAATTAAATTCTATTTAGACCTATACCCTTAGAAGAGGACCTAGATTAAATGTAATTTAAGATTTATTGTTTCGAAGACCGAAATAGTCGACCCGAAAGTAGGAATTAACTTTTTCCAAAGCCCGACATTTGGAAACCCTAAAATTATGGAATTTGAACCCTAAGCCTAAAAAAGGTCGATTGTGACCTAGGTCAAGGTTGAGGTTGACCTTGACCCAAAAAGGTCAACCTTGACCCTGATTTCAAAGTCCCAATTTTTCATTTTGGGGTGTCAGAAATAGGTTGGAAAAAGTGGAAATGGGATAGAACAGGGGGATAAAGCCAGATCCAAGTTAGGGACCCATTCAAGGCACTTGACATGAACCCAAACCACTTACTTGGAATTCTAAACTAGTCTACAATGGAATTGCTTCCATTGTCTGACTATATAATTAGAAAAGTAGAAAGAGGTCTTGGAGTGGGTAGAAGAAATAGATGTTTTCTTCACAAGAATTGGCCTTGACTTGTACCGAGATGAAGATAAACATATCTTATGGCCATCAAAAGAAGTCCAACAGTTTAGGGATATTCTGGTAGGTACCAGTACCAAGGAGGCCTTACAATATTTTTTCTACTCGAAGGAAGAGATGTTAAGGATGTTATAACATGAGGAGGAGATCAAGTTCTTTGCTTCCAAATTGACTATATTTAAAGATAAGCAAGAACGAAAGGTCAACAAGGTAAAAATGAAGGACATAAAATATGAGGAAGGTCATGAGATCATACTAAGGCTCTAGACTGCACATACAAAAGTCTTCCCAAACTAACTCCTCGGACCCCTTAATCATTTCAGGGAAGACAGTCTCAACACCTAACAAATTTCTCCAAAGGTAGGTTTCGACTTTTCGGCCCCCTCAGACAATGCAGCTTTTAGCCTATCAGCCTCCCAGTTTTTGACCTTTTAGCCTTCCATATTTTTTGGCCCTTCAGCCTTTTGGCCTTTGAGAGGGCCAAAACTTTCACACCTTCAGGGTGGTTCAACACTTAGCAAATTTTGGGCACTTGAAACTTTGGAGTAGAGGTCGGGGGCCGAAATTTTGAGTGTTTCCAGCGAGATCACCTTTTTGCATGGCAGTTGAACTCCATATTAGATTGATGATTAACTTAGAGTTCATTTTGGAAGGAACAAGGGTCCCCTATCAGTTCCCACCACAAAAAGAAACTCCAAATGAAGATTCCAAGGAAGAACTCCAAGAATCAAGAAGAAGACTCCAAGTTCTCAAAGAAACCCTATCTTCTCTCTCTTTCTTTTCTTGACAAGTTTGATCCCTCTTGCATGGACAAACTAATTGTAAATGGATTTAAAATCCATGCAAGCTATTTAGTATTAGTTAGCAATAGTTTATTTTTAGCAAAGCTTTAGTTATAGTTTATTTTCATAAATTTAGACTCTCTGATGCCCTGATTTTGATATTCAGAGTTGGTAGATCAAAAACTCTATATATTGTAATCAAATCAATATAACGGGGTCAATTTCTTTATGCAATAAAGATATACATTTGGTGCTTCATTCATGGTGTATTAATTGCTACCATCTATGCAAATTGGTGAATATGTGCATACATTATTCATTATTTTCAAAGAGCCTTGTGTTTTGTTGTGTTTTGAATTCGCATTTACCTTAGTTGGAGTTTGTTGTTGTCTATCTACCTTGCTATGAAGAATGTGTGGAAGGGATTGTCTATTGGGCTTAATGATAAATCTGTCTCATGGGTGCGCACATCTTGGTGGCTTCACGATTTGATAGTTTTTGAATATCTTGCACGAGTGAATTTATCGTCTCTCCAGATGCTTGCATCCATTGTGTATAGAATTGCAACTTTGTTTGATTTATACCTCTCGGGTTTGTTCCAAATCTCCCCACCATTCAATTCCCAAGGAAGGGTTTACAACAATTTATGTCTATATGATTTCATTTTAGTGATTTTCTTTATCTCTTGTTACCTTGCTCCTTTGAATTTTGTCCTAAATCTGAAAGTAATCATCTTGAAATACAAAAAATGTATTTTAGTTAAACGTAAATCATGTTAAAACAGAAAACCCCAAAAATAGTACTAAAGATTATTTTGCAATTTGATGTCTTAAACGTACCAGCAAAGGCCTTTAGTGAGACTGGTACCCAAGATACCAATCTCCACTATTGCAAGGTTCCACCCACTATTTATAGTGAGATTCATTGGGTCCATGACGGAAACCCCAGGGGCCTCCGTCCGTTCCAATGGACTTGTTGGCATGGGTTGACTGTTAAACAGGGTTGTTCTTAGGTGTGGCATCATTTCTAGTAGGTCTTTGAATTTTACCGACATTTCTATTTGCATCATATGATTTAGTATTTTTTGTTCGGCTATGGATTGAGTAGAAGTGCCAGAGGTATCTGTTAGGTCCCTCTGGGCCTGTAATTCCTTCTCGATCTCAGCCTTCACCTAGAGTGCTCTTTCTTTCTCCATATGGGGGTCAGGATAAGTGGCCTTCTTTATCTGTGCTCATGTAATTTCCAGGATTTCCTTGTCTGTATCTCTTCTTTCCATCTCAATGTAGTTACAACCAGGCTTCAGACAATTGGCCTCCTCACGGTCCCTTGGTCCACACCACCTACACAATTTTTGTGGAGGGGTCACCTCTTTCTGGAAATCCCTGGCAAAGTGTCCCCACTAGTTGCAATTTCTGCATTGTATCATTGGTCTTCCCTTCGCGTCATACTGGATCTGAGGGCGGTTATTATTGTTATTTCCTCTGCCTCCCCGTCGGTTGTTTCTGTAGCCGCCAGAGGATGCAGTATTGTTGTTATTTTCTTGACCGTCGGTTCTAGATGTGGAAGGTTGCTCTTGTGTAAACAATACTTGTTGGTTCTTTCCCCTTAGGTTATAAGGACATTCCTTGGTGGAATATCTGGTGATCTGGCAGATGTCACAAAAGGACTTCTTCAGGCAAGAACCTTTCGTGTGTCTAGCTTCCTTGCAGTCTGTACACCACATATTGTCCTCTTTGGTTTTGTTTGATCTGCCTTTTGTTGCCTTGATCCCCTTCATCATCCTCTCGAGGTCTTTTTACAATGCGTGTACTTTTTTACATGATTTCTCCTCGCTACTATCCTCCGAGGACTCCTCATCCAGGGACTTAATTTTCTTGGAGGTCTCGTATTCACTCTCGAGATTCATTGTGCGATTATATGCATTATCATACGATGTTAGGGGTATGATATTCATTTTATTTTAGAGGAAAGTCTTGATTCCTTTGACAAACCATCACTTCTTAAGTTCGTTTGCTAGGGTACATTCCATTTTTCCAATTAGGTCCTTTAGTTGGCGTCTGTAGTCCCTAACCGACTCATTCTTTGTTTTTTTGGTGTTGTAAATTTCTGCCAGGATCTCATTGTCATCTCTCAGCAACTTGAACTCTGTATGGAATTCTCTCTTTACTGCACCCCATGAAGTCAAACCAATTTTGTCTACATCTGAGTACCAGTCAATGGCTCCTTCTTGTAATGTGGTAGGGAACTGTATGACCCACTCATCCTCATCCTTGACTCCTTTGGCAGTCCATATAGTCTCACAAGTTCTATAATGGAGGACTGGATCCTCCTTGTCCTGGCTCGTAAACTTGGGCAACTTTTTTTTATTTGCGGCCATCGTTATTGGTCATTGTACTGCTAGGGGTTGTGTCTGCCCACCCTGGTTACTAGTATTTGTTAAGTTTCAGCTACCAGAGTGCCTTCCCACATTCGGTGTCCTAGGGTTGAACAAAGTGTCTTGGCTACCTAGCACTTATTCCTCCTCAACACCTCCAGTCATGGTCGATCCTTCTCCACTCCTTCCTGTTCCCATCGGCCTCAACCTAGGTACTGATAGGTTCCGAAACTCTTCATGTGTTTCCTCAATCAGATTCAACCTTTGTCATGTCTCCTCAAGTAGCTCTTCACTACTCCTTGCCCGGTGCTCTGGTGAATGGTAATGTTCCCCTTTGGTCATCACACCTCCCGTGACTCCCCCGTGGTCACTGTCGGTACCACCTCCGTGGTCCCCTTTGGTTAACCCCTCGGTAGGTTGTCCCTCGGTGAGTTGTCTGAACCTTCGGCGACGTTCAACTTGTTGGGAAAAGATTAGGGCTTCATGTGTAGCTTCCAAGACATTTATTCGTTCCTTTTTATTCCTATCCTTATTTAAGAGATTGGGCATCAAAACATCATATTTAAAACATAACATAAAACACTTTTTTATTTTTCATAATTTTGTTCAACATATCAACTGTGTGATCTTTCTATCATAGATTTTATAGTGTTCTTTTTTATTTCCTCCCAGGCTCAAAGCTCATGGGTTTGTTCTTCACCAATTTTTGTTGCGCTCTTCCTCCTCCTGACGACTACTTTCAGCAAAGTTCCTCAGGGTTTGTTGTCGGCATTGTTCCCGCTCCACTTCTTCCCTTCGGTTCCTTTGAGTGATAGTTTCTTGCGCCAACAAACAAGGTAGTTGATGCAACAACCTATTCTCCACTGGGATGACATTTAGTGCATCCCACACAATATCCTAGCCCACTTCTTCTCGTACAACTTCTCTTCATATAAACTTTTCAATGAATTCTTGAAACATAATGCAAAAGTTCACTGTCAGAGCATGCTCCCCTTCAAAAAGTTTTGTGATTCCATCCTCATTGGTTCTCACGCTGCTATTCTCCTCAAATGGTAGTCCAATTTAATAATTCATTCCTCTGTCACGTGCCAGGTTCGATAGACAATGATGCCAAATGTTTACCCTTGTGGGGTAACAAAGACTAATTTCATACATGAAGTAAAGTACTTTAACAAAAATAGTGTAACAACATTATATAGTCATATGTTTATTGTCATCCAGTACAAGAGTATTTATCTGTCCATCCAACATGCCTATTGGAGAGAGAGAAAGGCATACATATAGTGTCCAGAGGGATGCAAGGTGAACTTTCGCACCCGTGTAACTCCTTCAGACGGACCAACCAACTAACTACCTATTTACCCAACAACAATAAGGACTAGGATCGATTCTGATGATTCCGGAATAGTTTAGGAAATCATGAGGCATTGATGAAATTTGATAATGCGCTCGCGATAATGATTGGAAATGATATTATGGCATCAATGGACTTGGATGACGCCAGAGGATAAATAAAGATAAGGAGACATCGATAAACTTGGACAATGCTCCTGAAATGTGAAAATGACAGTGAGGCATCGATGAACTTTGACAATGCCAGAGGATTGATTGAAAGAGATTGATAAGACATTGATATGAGTTTGGTATCAAATGCGTTTGGAATGATCTTGGATTGATTTAGGAAGATGATCAATTTTGCCAAAAAGAGAGAAATTTTAGTAATTGATGACATGTAAGAATGACACAATATTAGTGAATGATAAAGATCAAACACACAATACATAAGACATGTTAAAAGGGGGCACAAACATTGAACCATTTTTAGGTGTCTACATTTTTCCCCTCTTTGATACAATGCGATTATGAGCATTGTGTCAAAGAATAATAAAGAATCATGCCCCAATGGATCAACAAAATGGAGGTAGGATGCCCCCTCAGAAAATTGGGTAGAAATTGAGATGAGGACAATTTTTTGAAAAGAAAGATGATTGCTAGGATTGATGGAAGAAATGCTAGGTATAAAGCATAAATTAGACAAATAAATGTTAGTAAGAAATATTTTTGGCTTTCATAAGTGCAATTATGTCATAAGAGCTTATTTTGATATTGCAAAACCGGATGCAGCGCATCGTGGCACAAAAATCCAGAGTGAGAAAGTCATCCTTTTGCATAAACAAACATGATGCAGACAAAGGATGATCTTCTCCATCTTGAAGCATATAACAGACATGCCCCTAAATTTAATGAGATCATCAAATAGGCAGAAGACAAAGCAAAAATAGATCATGAACCATTTCGGCTACACTCATAAGTTCAGATAATATCATCGAGTAGCATAGGAACATGATCAAAAAAGAAAATCAATAAAAGATAAAACACTCAATGAAACAATGTGAGACAACAACCATTCTGATCTTTTGTTACTTGCATTAAATGTTCTTTGATTGATAGCTTAGTTTGGAAATTGACTTATTGGATATTTGATTGATAAATTGGATAGGTTGATTGATAGTAAAGATTGAAAGATCGAATAGGTCCAACCAGATTGAATGTTGAGTCACAATGATTCAGATCAATTTTGTGAGAACATGATTTTGTTAAGCATAGGATGATGATTCTGCCACTGATGTCTGCAAACATGATAATCGTTACGCAAAAGAAAGACAAGTATTTACAAATTTATTACAGATTTTGGAAGAAGCTTTTGCAATTTTTATGATTTTTTAGATATTCAAATTTTTTGTGATGATCTTTTTTTAGGACTTTTTATGATTTTTATGATTTTTTTAGCATCATATTTGATTTTTTAAGGGTATTTTTTCAGGATCATATTTGATTTTTTTAGGACATTTTTGTTTTTTTTGAGATTTTTTCAGGATCATTAAGATATGTACAAGTTGTTATCTCCAATCTGATAGTCGAGGAATCTCATGGATAAACCATGGTCAAGGTCTTGCCCCTTGTTTGTATTCAAATTCAAAGACAGTCAGTGCCAGGAATCTACCCCCAGAGAGAAGATAGACTATGTACAGAGGCCAAGGAGACATACAAACTGGGCCAAGGGTAAGACAAAGGAGATCAACCAGTTACAGGCCATAAAGGGGCACTAGGGTCGATTCAAAGTGAAAGATGTGATCAGGAAAGGACATCAAAATGCCAAGTGTAATCATGATAGAAATTGGAGCAATAACTTACTATGTGTGGCGCTTGTTTGCCAGGTTTTCACCACGGTACTTGCCCAAAGTGCCTGTTTACCAGGTTTTCACTTGTGGATGATATTTTTCTCTTGATTTCTATTTTTGCGTGCCAAGATGCCTGTTTACCAGGTTTTCATCAAGGAAACCATTTTTTCCCCTTTTGGAATTTTTTAGAAATTTTTGTAATTTTTTTATACTTTTTTTCAGAATTTTTTGCAATTTTTTTGTATTTTTTTTTTGTCTTTTTGACTTTTTGGAAAAAAAACTAGACGCATGAAATGACATGGATGGAGGACGCAAGAACCTTACTCTTTGAAATGTGCTTTTGAAAGATATTGTGCAAAGATGTTGCTAGGGTAATGACAAAGGGATACAAAATGGGTGATTGGATGAGGACGGGACAAGCTTTATGCAAAGGATTGGATAGGTTGGATGAAAGGTTGGAAAACATGTGTTGGATGATGGAGGGAGTGAAAGAAGGATGGATGTTGAATGGATGGATATGGGTGCAAGAACAACATTGGCACACACCTTGAGGGGTGTAGTGAAGGAGGAAAAAGAGATTTTGGAGTTTGAGGGATTAATGAAGGAATGGATATGGATTTTGGGACACAAGGACCCAAAATGGATTTGGAAGATGGAAGACATTTAGATGGAGAGATAGCAACTTTGGATGCCAATTTGGACTTTTCTTTGGGACTCTATGCTTCAAGGATCTTCTTAGGAATCCACATGCTTTTTGATTTTTTATTATTTTGTGGGTGCTTTGAATATATTGCTTGCACAATGGATTTTGGAACCCATATGGATTTTGACTTTGTTTTTTTCTCAATGGGCCTTTGTGGCCTTTTTGATATTTCTTTTTCATTTTGGATCAAATTTTTCATTTTTTGTACATGTCGATTAGACTGGACATGTTGATCCTTGATAGCATGTGGATTTGTTGACTTGTGAATTTTATGCTTGGCATCCAAATTGCTTGGAAAAGGAATGGGGTTCATGGATGGATAGGAATGATGTGGAGAATGTTTGGATGGGTGGAAGGTTCTCCAAGATGTGTTCCTTTGATGACTTGTATTTGGGAAATGGTAAATGGGTTGTGAGCTAGTGGACGGAGGAATATATGGACCTAGGATGGATGGAAGGGTTGAAGGGGGAGGTATACATTTAGGTTTGGATTTTGAAGGGATACCAACGCCTTGAGATGTAGATTTTTTATTAAGACCATGGACATTTGAATTTTCTTGGACATGTAAGGGTTTCAATATACCTTTTACATGGAGGTATAACCCTTTGACTTGATAATGCTTTCTTTGGCCAGTAGGATACTTGCTAGAAGATGCGAGTCCATTATTATGAGGTGTGAATGATATGGAAGGATTTGTAGGACTGTGAGGTAGACTAGACTTAATAGGACTAGGGGAAACCATTTGAAGTGTAAAGGGTTCATGAACAACTTGCATAGATGTGCTTGGATCACAAGGGGGATTTGAAGGATTAGGACAAGGAGAAGAATTGATGGATGGATCTTGAGGATGATATGGAGGAATAATGGGATCTTGTGATGGAAGAGGAGCAGTGACATGATCATCTGGTAGGATAGGATCTGGTGGGGAATTTGGAGGGTTGGGATAAGGAGATGAGGATATGGAAGGGTCTTTTGGTAGACATGAAGGTGAAGGGACACCTTGATCTTGACATGGCATGGGATCATGGGAAGAAATGAAAGGGAAGTCATGATCTTTCTTAGGAAGTGGAAGGTCAATGGGACTTGGGAGGGAACTTTTCTCTTGGAATGGAAGGTCAATAGTTGGAGGGGATTGGTCATCATTGGGATCTTGATGTTGATATTTGTTTAGACATGTTTCTTCATGTTTTTGATCATCCTCTTGAAATGGGATATGGATTTGGACATGTAAGGGGGATTCTTGAAAGGGGTCAACATTCTGATACGAGGAAGATGGAATTTGGATAGGAATCTCATGAATGGGCTTGATTGAAATTGGAGGACATAGTGGAATTAGTTCAAAGGAACTTGGGCTATGCATGGGGCTAGCTTGGATTTCTTTCATGGATAGCCATTGGAAGGTTGCATTGTTGGAAGAATCACTTGATGGGGATGGAGGAAATTTCTCTTGGGAGGAATGTGG
>MU226172.1:570672-589321 GCA_018584345.1 Thuja plicata
ACTATGTGAAACATATATGCAAGAAAGCAAATCTAGGTCCATTTTTAGAGCACCAATTGGAAATGTGATCTATGAAAGCAAGAAACACTCAAGCTAGACACATGAGATGTTCATTTTAATTCCCAAATCCAAATGTTATAGAGATCAACAAAATACCTCAAATCCAATGCGACGCGAATCATTTTGTTGTTTATCTAAGCAAGTCCAAATCAGCAACAAAAACAACAACAACAAATCACAAACCACTAGAAACAGTAAACATTAGTGGTTAGCATGAAAAATCAGAGATATATCAATATAGCAATGAAAATCATATCTCTGGTATGGAATCTCACGTGAGAAAGTACACAGAGCCACGCGAGAAAATGCAAAGCCGTGCGACAGAATGCACAGGCAGTAAAAAAAGACAGGAACAGCAAACCAGTCAAATCACAGTAGTCGAATCTCGCGTGAGGAAGTACATCGTGCCACGTGAAGAAGTACATAGAACCACGTGATAAAACACCTGATCCAGCAAAATCTTGCGCAAAGACATGCAAAAGCTCACGTAAACTTTCTCTACAGACAAAAATAGTAAGTACAGAAAAGACAGAAATTTTGGATCCAAAAATAAATTGATGAAAAATAGCTAAAAAGATAGAAAATGAATCTTCTGCCCCACGGTGGACGCTAAAAATGTGTGCTAAAATGTTTACACACTTTTATGAATCATTCCATCCAAGGTTGCTCAAGAATCAGGCCTCAAATATCGATCCATAGCTCTCTAGTCATGGAGTGCAAAGGTTTGAAATGGAGGCCCTCAGATTGACCTAGTTGTGCCCATGCAAATACACCACGAAATGAGAGATTCAATGCATGAGAAATGAGATATACTCTATATGATAACAATGCATGAAAATAAATTAATCTAAATGATAACAATGCATGATTAATCTATAAAATGAAATATGCAAATCTAAACTATGAAAATAAACATGAATCTAATCTACATGAATAGCCATGGATGCAAGAAGAAGAAGACAAGAAGAGAGAAGTTGCAATATCCAAGCTCAAGTGCTCAAATCCTCCTTCAAAATTGCTCTCCAAACTTGCAACATAACAATACTATGAAAATGAGAAGGAGAGGGCTCCTTATAAAGAAAAGTGAACGATTGAGATTAAGAGGCAAAAATCAAAGGCTATGATTAAGAGGCAAAAAGCCCACCACTTAGGAGGATGTGAAGAAAAATAGATTTTTATTTAATTTAATTTAATTTATTTCTTTTTTCAACAAATAAAGTGCTTTAAGTGGGGATTTTCATTTATTTAATTAAAAGAGGGGTTTTCTTTTAATTAAATAAATTAGAAGAATTTAATTTAATTAAATGGGAGGAATTTAATTTAATTAAATAAGAGGAATTTTATTTAATTAAAAGGAAAATTAAATCTTTTAATTAGATAGAAATGATCAAACCTTAGGAAATATTGAAATAATTAAATAATTGAATTAATTACAATTTGATCAAGGAAATTGAATTGAATTGAAAATGTTCCAAAGCATTGATTCAGAAAATTGATAAATTGATAAAATGATAAATGGGGCCCAAAGTCTAGGTGACCATTTTAGGGTGCATACACCTGCAACCAAATGCGCAACAACTGATCAGAAGCTTAAAAAGTGATGAAAACTTGCAAAATCAAAGGTATTTTCCACATCTAAGCATGTAAGACTATCAGAAACACAACTAGGGTTCACTCCTTATGCCATTTATGATTGATTTGGAGATATTGAAATCAATTTTAAACCCTAGTTAGCTTTTGTGTGCATTAAACCGATTTGGGAACACCTTAAACAAGAAATTTGCATTTCATCCTAAACTAGTTCAAAGTTCATTTTAGGTTCCCAAATCAAATGTGCATGTTTATGTTAGAGTCCTTAACAACTTAAACAAATTGATTTTGCATAATGTACTCCTTTAGAACCCCTAGTTAGGCTATATTGTGACTTTGATTGAAATCGAAAAAACCTTGATTGCATGTAACCCTAAACTAGGTGAAGTTCATTTTAAGAGCCCAAATCAGATGTGAGAGTTCATTTTAGAATTGAAAATTGAAAATATGAGGTTCATTAACCAAGTTAGGGTTCATTTTCATTGTTTAGGATCCATTTTAGTCTTATAACAAATGAAAACTAGAAAAGAAAGCATGAAATGTAGAAGTGCTTCCTAAACTTGCAGATATTGATCCTAAACCCTAAATATGGATCCTATTTAACCAACTACACAACTAAGAAGCCAACTGCAGAGATCTGGGTTCCAACTGTGTAGGTATGGGTCCCAACTGCACAAGACTTACCACCTACGCAAAATGTGTGACCACTTGCACAGAACCTGCAACTGCCTGCCCAGAACCTATGACCAAGCGCGTAGAACTCTTCCAGAACTTGAAAAAGGCACAAAAACAAAAAAATATAATCAGTTAGGCATGTTTCACATCAGGTTCACCAAACTTAAGACCATAAAAAGGCATGAGAAGCATATCTAGGTAACCACAAACCCTAAACAATATGCTAACCTATCCAATCTAACATTAGAGCCATTGAAATAGGAATTCACAAATAATATGCAATAAAACATAAAAAATTCCCTTCAAATGATGCTCAAATGTCCTCCATTCTTCTCCATAAAGGTAGATTATGTTTCTCTTTGACAATAACACAATTACACAAAGAACTTGAAAACACAAGTTGATAATGAGAATACTAGGAGATAGTGGTTCAAACTTGAAAGAGAGGAAAGCATCTCAATTTATAGAAAATGAGAAGCAATGAGGTGAATTAGAATGCATAAATGCACAATAGAGGGAAAAGAAGGTAGGATATTTGGAAGCACGATTAGGGGGAAATTGAATAAGGAGATATTGTAGATATATGGGAGATACTATGAAGCACCTTCATAGGGATGTGAATCTCAATTAAGGGATATGCCAATTAGGTGGGATTAGGAGTCATTAAATCAATTAATAACTCAATATTCCTCACAAAATCAATAATTAGTATTTATGAAATTATAAAATCCCATAAATTAGAATTAGCCAATTAATTAATTAGAAATTAATTAATTGTTGAGACTTAGAAAAAAGGGAATAAATAAAGTCAATTTATTCTTTTTCAATTAGGACATAGGGATAAACTATAGGTTATTCATCCCAAGAGGATAAATTGGTGAATTATTGATCAAATTGAAGGCATTAATGTGTAATTGATTTGATTTTGATAATATTGATAAGGACTAGCATCGATCCCGATGATTCTGGAATAGTTTAGGAAATTACGAGGCATCGATGAACTTTGACAATGCACTCATGATAATGATTGGAAATGATATTATGCCATCAATGGACTTGGATGATGCCAAAGGATAAATAAAGATAAGGAGACATTGATAAACTTGGACAATGCTCCTGCAATTTGAAAATGACAGTGAGGCATCCATGAACTTTGACAATGCCAGAGGATTGATTGAAAGAGATTGATAAGACATTGATATGAGTTTGGAATCGAATGTGTTTGGAATGATCTTGGATTGATTTAGGAAGATGATCAATTTGGCCAAAATGAGAGAAATGTTAGTAATTGATGACATGGAAGAATGGAATAATATTAGTAAATGATAAGGATCAAACACACAATATAAAAGAAATGTTAAAAGGGGGCACAAGCATTGAACCATTTTTAGGTGTCTACAACGGGAGAAGAAAACTACAACAGACAAACACAAAAAAGGCTACCATGAAGGAAAAGCCAATCAAGCACATCGCCTACTCTCCCTATCTTAGTTTATATCATTTAGGGAAGGTGGGAAACTCACAAGAGGGACTATATCCAACACAATAGGAATAATAGCCAGTTCCAAACAAGGATCCTCTTGAGAATTGTGATGATCAATACTAGGTGTAATTATCAATTGAGTTGAAAGCATATGAGGAAAATTAATATAAAAATCAATGGTCTCATATTCATCACTAGGGTCGAAAGGATCATCAAGAGTATCTTCCTCATCAAGATTAAATAAAATAGGATCTAGAAGGAAGATAAAATCATCATTAATATTAACTTCTTCCAACACATCAGACATAGGATGGTCAAAAGAAGGTAAATAATTTGGAAGAATGGAGGCACGGGCCCTAGCATTAGCCCTATGCTTCTTACGGCGTTCATTAGTAGATCGGTTACGCTTTGCTTTGTTTGAAACATGCTGAAAACTAGGAGGAACAACAACTGGTTCTATAGGAGGATTCTCAGTAGGTTGAGAAGTGATACTGGGAGGTTGATTAATAGAAATAGAAGTAATGGATAAAGGGGGTATAGAAGGAGTGGGAAAAAGACCATGGTTAATCGACAATTTTGCGATGTTTATAGGCTTGATATCAACAAAAAAGGTTATCAGGGTGAGGAGGACATGAATTAGGTAATGAAGACCAAAAGAAATCAAGAGTAGCACAATCTCTAGGCCTAGAAGGTTGATACAAACTATGATTAATAAGTTTCACTTCTCGATTATGAATGAACTTAATACACTTATGAATAGGAGAAGCAACGACATGCATGGAAATTAACCAAGGCAAACCAAATTTGACTTGAAACTGATCAGAAGTAGGAATGACAATGGAAGTAGTATCTACAAATTTACCACAAAGTTCAATAGGCAAGTTAATATAACTAAGTGAAGGATAGAGAAAACCATTACAAGTTTGGATCCATGCATCAGATGTATCATAAAAATCACGTTGTAGGTTTATAGTAAAAATGTTTTCCTCAGTAATGAAATTTATTAAAGTTGTGGGATCAACAAGACAACCACGCGTAGGTATCTTAGCAATCCTAGCATAAATATAAAGGGGACCATCGGGAGCCTTAATAGTCTTAGAATCATCAAAGGTGATTGAGAGTTCCCTAGGTTGTTTATCCTTAGTTTGTTTCTGAGGTTTAGGTGGAACTTGAAGTTGAAGTGGAGGCAAAGGATCTTGAACAGCAGGTTGAGATGAAACAACGCACTCCACATGATTAACAATGTGATTGAGATCATCCATCTTTGAATTGTAAATAATATCCATGGAAGATGGTTGAACAATAGTATTAGTATCATGTGTAGGTAATGAATTCGTTTAGATTTGAATATTTTGATTAGGAGGAGAGAAAGATTTGTTCCCACTACCATCAAAATTATCAACAGATAAAGCATTAGAATCAATTAAGTCTTGAACCTTATGTTTTAGGGAATAAAATTTCTCAGTAGCATGACCATGCTGACGATGATATTGACAAAAGGCTTTAGGATCAAAGGATTTTGATTCCAGCGTAGTAGGGAGAAGAGGTAAAATAGGAGGCAAAGTAATCATATTAGCACTTAACAACCTACTCATAATAGAATGTAAAGATTCAGAGAGAGGAGTAAATGTACGATTCATACAGAAAGCAGTAGATGCAGAAGTGACATTGTTGGATGCAACAACAACTTGATCAGCGACTGCATTCACCTGTTTATTTATCTTGACATAGTTGTTAGGTTTATGAAACTTATTAGGATTAGGAGTGACATCACTCTTATCAACTAGAACAGGAGCCATTAGAGTGTTGCTCTTAAATTGAATCACTCATAATTGATAATGATGAAGTGCTGCACAAAGTTGTTGAAAAGAGGTAAATTCAGTAAGCATAATCTTATCTCTAATATCCTTTTGTAAATTTGAAATAAACATATGTTGAATGTCAATATCAGGAATAGGATAAGAAATCTGAGTATACAAATGCTTAAATCTACCAATAAAATCAGTCAATTTTTCCTTAGTGTTTTGTTTATAATGCATTAAATCAGTTAAGGAAACTTTCAGACCAATGTTATTTTGAAATTGTTGGATAAAGGTATTAGCAAGTTTAGGAAAAGAATCAATAGAATAGGAGGTAAAGAACAATATCATTGCAATGCCTTATCATGAAAACTTATAGCAAATAACTTGGCTAAAATCCTATGGTCATGGGCATAATCACTATAAAGGATTTGAAACATTTTAACATGAGTAACAGGGTCTCCCTTACCATTGTAATTCTCAAGACGAGGCATTTCAGCTTGCTGAGGGACAGTAGCACAAATAATGTCTAAGGATAAATGACTACCCATGTCACATGTGGGAATGCTAAACTTGGATTGGGTTAAGGATGTAACTTGTTGTTGTAAAGATGACACAGTTTGAGCCAAACTAATGATTGTGGAATCATTAGAAGAAATAGTTGGCATAGAAACATTAGGAACATTAGGAAAAGTGTAGGGAGTGAAAGGAATGGAAGATAAAACCGGTGGAACACTATATTAAGAAGGTTGTGAGGTAGGTAGACACCGGTGGAACACTCACAGGAATAGATGGAATTGGAAGAGATGTAGTCATTAAAGGAGGAGTGTAAGTAGGAATTCTAGGTAAAGGAATGGAAGAAGGTTCTCCACTAGTGACATGAGGAGTGAATCCTAGATCTTGAGCCTCTTGAGCTAAAGGTTTAACATTCAAATGCACAAGATGAGTGATACCGCACAAGAGATTAACACCTTGATCACTATCACGAAGGACTTTATTAAGAGCCTCTATAGCTTGGATAGAATCTTGATTATGGTTTTCTTGAATAAGCCAATTTCCCATTTTATCAAGTTCGGTTGAAAGTTTTTGGACTTGTTAAGGAGGAACTCTTAAAGCATCATCCTCATCATGACATGAGTGAGAAGAGTTATGCTCAGTAGAAGGATTGGAATCATGAGTGGTCAAATTGTCATCTAGGATCCTAAGGAAAGGAGAGGAAGACTCAGGATCAAAGGAACCCATAAGTATACGACTTCTTCTAACTGGGATACTATAAGTAGGACTGAAAGTAGTAAAGCTCATGCACCAATTCAATACAAATGAACTAATTTAGGAAACACAAGATTTTGATTTTAATTTTTTGAGATGTAAATGCAAGAACATAAAAGAAAGCTAATCTAATATGCATGAAAGATCTAATATAAATATGTAAATCTAACGCCAAAAAGAAAGAGTTGTCTATCGCGGGTTCACCAAAATGTAAAGATAAAAAAGGAGTGTTTATTTAGAATATTAAACAATGATGTGGGGTAGTAATTGAATGTATTTTTATTATTATATTGTTGAGATAGTGGAGAAGGTAAGATTATACTCTTAATCCCAAGTTTCATAAAGGGAAGATCCAAATTGATTAACCCCAAAGAAAGGATCAATGCATAAATAAATCAACCTATTAAGGATAGGGATAAAGAGCAAAACCCTAAATTTTGTTTTATAGAAGAGAGTGTGTAATAGATTTAGAAAGATTAAAACTTTAATTGAAATGAATTGAAGACAAGTACTAACCTCAAAATGCAATAGATCTGAAGAATGTTGTTTTCGGGTGTTTGTACTGAGTTTCTGGGAATTTTGCAACCGGATCTGGAACAAAAATGCAGAGACGAAGAACACCCAGAAATCTTTTCCGAATTTGGTTTAGGTTCAATTTTGACCCAAAATTGAATGTCACCTTTGACCCAAAATGTCTGATTCTGACCCAGAATGTCGACCTTGACCTGCACAGCTCTGATGGAAAATATGTTTTCAGATCGTGAAAGTTTGCCGAAAAGGGTATCTGGATCTGCACTCGAATTCGTTGTTCTGAACCTGTCCCTACAAGAAAAATGGTTTGTTTGTTGGGGGGGAGGGGTTTGCCTTGGTCAAACTCCAATTTTGGAATTAACCTTATAATTGAATTGAAATTGCATAGATAAACAAAGTAAATGAACAAATTCACCTTGCTTGTATAGAAACCCTTGTGGTCGATTCAAATCCGTGGATCCACAAGTATGTATGCACAAAATAGATGTAGAATGTAGAATGTCGGATGTAGGATGTCTCAAATAAATTGCTTGTAGATCTTCAACACCAATCTTGAATGGATATTTGAATAGGAAAAGGCTTGGAGGAATGTGGATGGATAAATCTTTAACAAGAGGGCTTCATAGATCTTGAATCCTTCAAAGGCCACCAATGGATCTCCTTGATGAATTTAATTCTTGGAGGTTATTGAATGCTTGGATGCTTAAGAGTAGATTATTGTTTCTTAGATTTCTTCAAGTCTTGCTTCTTAGCTTTTCCTTCACACTTAGGTTTCTTGCTTGGTTGATGATTTATGGTTAGAGAAAATGAGAGGAGAAGGCTTTCTTATATATGAATATAGGGCACAATCTTCCAGAGAGGCCTACCTAGGAGAATTAAATTCCAATTAGAACTATATCCCTAGAAGTGGACCTATATTCAATATAATTTCAAGAGTCGTCACCTCAAAGACCAAAACAGCTGACCCAGAAGCGAGAATTAAATCTTTCTGAAGCCCGACATCTGGAAACCCCGAAAACTTGAAATCTGGACCCTGGGTCAGAATCAAGGTTGACTCTAACCTAGGTCAGGGTCAAGGTTGACCTTGACCCAAAAATGTTGACTTTGACCCTAAGGTCAAGAATCTCAGATTTGTAGGTTAAAATGCCAGAAACAGGCCGGAGAGAAGTGGGAAATGGGGCAGAACTGGGGGAAAAGCCAGATCCAAGTCAGAGATCCATTCAAGGTGCTTGACATGACCCCAAACCACTTACTCAAAGGGATAAACTAGTCCAAAATGGAAGTGCTTCCATTTTCTGACTATACACTTATGATCTTACCGAGTTACAGTTGACTCAACTTTCCAAGAACCTGTTAGCAATAAGGAAGGCAAAGAACTCTATGTGTAAGTTTGGTTCCTTACTTGTTTGTATATTCTGTTATGTAAAAAACACTTTTTCTACAATTGGAGATGTTGTATGGAGTTAGGAATGACCAATAACAATCCATATTATTGAGTTCATTCAGAAATTAGGAGAGAAGTTTGAAACTATGATGGGTAATTATTTTGTGGAGTTCAAGAAAAAGATGAGACTAAGGAGCATAATCCTGATATCACTAGTGGAGAAACATTATAATGATGTTTGATTTCTAGTTGACACTGATAACACCTATGTGCAAGCTGTAGTACCAAGGGTAGCATGGCTAAGGCCATTACCTTATGAAGTAAACATTGATGAAACATTTGCAGCTATCGCAGCTCTACTTGTAGAGGAAATTGATAAAAAGGCCAAGAGATTTGGAAACTACGATGAAGCTAAATCTAAGATAACTTCAAATTTGAAGGCTGCAACAATGGAGAGGAAGAAAAATAAATTTGTGAAGAATCTTGAGAAGATGTTGGGATAAGAAGAAGAAGATGCACCATTACAGATCACAAGAGGTCAAGGAGAGGACCAATCTAGTGATTCTAAGGAAAGTGGTGTTGATGTGGAAGTGGACAAAAAGAGCAAGAAAGTGATGGTTGTCGAGCCATCCAAGAAGAGGATTTCATGGTAGAAATCTACTCCTCCTCCTACATCTCGACCGAGAACCAAAGCATCAACAATTACTATATTTGCTGAGCCACCAAAGAATAAGTTGGTAAAGGATGTTGAAGGGGTAAGCTCAGGAAAGATAAAACAAGTTCAAACAGAATTTGAGCTGAGTCACCCTAAAAGGAAGCCAAGAATAAAGTATATTATGGGTAAAGTTGAAGAAAATGAAGAACTAAAAGAAACCAGGGACATCAGAAAGTTCAAATTTGCAACACATAAACACACTTCTAATGTTGATGAAATTTGTCACAACATCCAGAGTTCAGCAGGTTTGTCAGGTTTTAAGTTTATTAAGTTTGAGAAATTAAGAAAATCTGATAAGGCTAAGATAGAAGAAACTATTATGGACATGTTAGTATCATATAAGATGACACCTTTGGAGATTTGGAGCCTAGTCCCTGATGAAATAGCAAAAAAAATTGATGAGAGATGGCAGCATGCCATGATGACAAAAAGACAAATCAGAGAAGGAGCATTAGCTCAAATTATGCCTGAGTTAACAAAGAAGCAAAAAGCTAAATTTATGGATCAACGTAGGAATAGATTCATTCCTAAATTGAGAGCTTGTTCCATATTGAAGAATGATGTAGAAGGTGTTGTGCAACAAACACAAAGGATATGGAAGATCATCTTTGGATTAATAGTTGACAAGAATAAAGATGAAGGCACATCTACACAAGTTGAGCTTGACAACAAAGAAGACATTGATGATCCACATAATACTGAGGATAAAATACATGATGATATTGAAGATGAAATGATAGACATTGATGTGAATGAGACGAAGGAAGATGTTGAAGATGCGAAGAAAGATAAAGTTGAGGAAGAAAAAATTGAGGACTTAACAAATGATGAGGCAACACAAGGTTTGAATGTCAGGGAATATGGATATGAGGCACTCATAATTCTAGACTCACCTCACGAGGCCAACCTTGAAGACAATGTAGAGGGAGATAAAAGAAAAGGAGAACAAGTAGAAAAGATAGCATTAGATATCTCTAAATCTTGTGAAGAAGTCACAAAGGTGACCAAGACTCTTGAGACCGCTGAGAAAAAAGAACCTAAGGAGGAAGAGACAATTAAAGCATTGGTACAATTACCTAATTTTACTCCTTTGATATTTCCTGAATTTAAGAGTGCTGATACATCTACCAAGCATATACATAATACTCAGTAGGAGATAGTATCAATCATTGGCGATACTAGTATTCTGAAAGCTGAACACAAACCGAGTAGCAACTCACCAGAGCCAATGAAGAAGAAATCACATAATAGAAGAAGGATAAAATCTCTAAAGTCACACTTGATGAAGTTGTAGTCATTCCAAAATGGGATACTGATAACTTATCTTACGAACAAATGTTAATCTTGTAGGATTTACTGAACATGAAGAGGAAGCAACAATAATTGAAATGAGAACATCAACAGAAGCAGGTATTACATGAAATAAAAGAAATATTTGTTGATGTATTTGAATTTTAAGACCTGAATGAGCGTGCACCTATCTTGGAACAACTTGTTCATATTGTTCAGAAGGTGTACACTGATGACATAGATGGAAATGAGAAACTCCTGCAACGATCTGAGAGAAAATTTGAGACCAAAGTACTTGAGAAAGTTGCAGCAAAGCTTACCGAGAAGCATGTTGCACTTTCTGATATGGTAAGCAACTTAGAAGAAGTAATAGAGAATGTTATCTCTTTGTACAAATAAATATGTGATACTGAATTCTTTACAAAGGAGAATCAACAACTTATTTAGAAGCTACAAATAAATTTAAAGTCAACAGGACAGTCACTAAGCATGGATGCAAGTCAAAGCTCTTTTCATTTTAGCAGGTTGACACATGCCCAAGGGAGACTAGCTGAGCTTATGGCTAATGATGACAGAATAAGGGTGAAATTGATTTCAATTCAGAAAATGTTGATACCTCATTTGGAGGTTATGCAGAAAAAGGTAAAAGTGGCAAAGGGACTACCACAAATAGATCCACCTCTAAACATTGCAGAGAGTCTGATTGATCTACCTGCCAAGCTAGAAATCAAGTTTCAAGTTTTGAAATCTATAAGGAAAAGTTAGGATAATGCTTTAGCAGTGATACTACAAAACCATAAACCATTTTTGGATAACTATGGTTTGACCCCAATGACCCCAGCAGAGCAAAGTGCCAAGCGCGACAAAAACAAGGGGGAAATGTCATAAGATTCAACAAGGGAAAATGTAAGTATGTATGTACATATGACCAGGTCAGAATCCTAGGGGGAGTTCCAAGTTCTAAAGTTCTTTTGAGTACTATTTTTAGAAAAAAAAGGATTGAAGAGTCATGACAAAGTGTTTTTGCCACTAATGAGAAAGGGGGAGATTGTTGATCTATAAGTTTTGTTGTCTATTAGTGTCCCACACTTAGTCATAAGCAAGGCGGGTTGGTCGGTCATCACTGCGACTGAGCCATCCCATTAAGGTCGAGACCGAGAAATAGTTCCTGTCAAGAAAGTCAGAGGTCACCGAGTACTCAATGGATTCCTAACATAATGATTTCCAAGTTGCATAGAAGCATTAGTGTTGAGTGACAACATATAGTTATGCCGAGTGAGACAGTATTGACCGAGCACCAGTGTTGGGTTATGCCGAGTAAAATTGTTTTTGTATATGTGTTTGGAATGGCACAAACACCAAGGTAAACCATTTTGGCTGACTTCTATGGAGCATTTAATGATCACGCACAGATATTTAATGCATTAATTATGGGTTATTTTTATGATCATGAATCCCTATGCAATCCATGCAACCAATCAAAATTAGGGATGACTAAGCAGCAAAAGATGATGGATCTAGATCGTTGATCTTAATTTGGATGATCTATATATGGGATGCTTCAAACCCTAATCAGTGTGTGTTAGAGATTGTATGTTTGGATGCAGATGTGAAGAGCAGAGATCAAGAGTATATGCATGTTTTGCATATCTGAAGCATTGACCAGACAAAGTGATTGAGCAGAGCAGTAAAGAGCATAATTGAGATAAATCAGATTAAGAGATCAGTTAAGAGTTGGAAAGAGGAGATCTGTTATCATTATTTGTGGTGTAGACCGAAGGATCAAATATTGATACATTCTAACAAGTGAATCAGGGTAAATCTCTTAACAGAGTGGTCCTAAAAAATCTTTGTAAATCTCTTAACTAAGTGCTCACTTTGTTGTAAGTTTAAATCCTTTAAGAAGGTAGATTGTATAAGTCTGAAAGCTCTTAACAGGGTAGACCCCTCACAGGGTAGATAATTAGAAGTGATCAAAACATTTTAGCCCTGACATGTACACTTTATTATTGCAGTAGTGAAGATTTTTGGGTGTCATCCCCGCCCCAGTTTTACCTTCAAGGGTTTCTAGGTTACCAAAATCTTTGTGTTATGTGTTCATAATTAGATGTTAAATCTTTACAGCATTTTAGTTTATGTTTATGAATACATGGTTGAATCAGTTTGTTTAGAATTGGTAGAATATTTATAGATCTGATTTGTTAGCACTTGCAAAATTTTCCATGGTTCCAAGCTCTTTTCCCTTGTCTCTGCAATTTTTCATGGCCTCTGGCTAAAACCCTAAGTCTTAATTGTGTCAAATTTAGCTAAAACCCTAAACCCTTTAAGACTTGTTATGTTTTCATGTTACCTTTTTAAGTGACTTAAGTCCCAGAAAATCCCATGTGCGCTTTATTGTTTTTAAGTCTATCTCTTAGTCGCATAACAAAGACTGAATATTTCTTTCTTTCTGGCAACTTTGCCTGGGCTTGTATCTCTTAATCTCGTAATGAAATGGAATGTGCTCTTTTCTTTTAGAGATTTAGCACAGGTCGCCAATGTTGATCTAATCCTGTGACTCATGCGCAATCTCAAAGTAAAACATGAGTCAATCTTTTCTTTCCGCGACTCTGAGACTCAGTTGGTCGCGTGATCTCCAGATAAACCCGAGGTCAAGGTAGGGTTAATTTTTCTCTCTAGTTACGTGATCTCATAATGGACCTGGGGTTAGGTGAAATGTGTCAAGATTAAATGATGATCATTGATCTTGTTAGAGATGTGTGGTTTGCGCTAAGTCTCGAAATCAAATGGCCAAGTACAAATATATTCAGCGATTACGCGCAGGCCGTCGATCTTGCTAAGTACTTGCCTAGATCTTGTGGTTGTCGCTAGATCACTGGATAAATTTGTGTCAGGCCTTTTCATTCAGTGATTACATGAGGATCATTGATCTGATCTTGATCTTACGGTTGTCTCATAATCTTGCAATATAACCAGAGTTAGGGCAAATATCTAGCGACTTGGAGATAGAAAGGAATTCAGTACCCAAGATTAAAGATGAGTGAAAGGGTGATTCAGGTTTCCAGAGATTCAACATGATGTTTCCATGTGTTTCCAAGGACAGATAAATCTAAGGGCTTGTGCTAGATCTCTGGATAAACTATGAAGTTAAGAAAAGTTCTCGCGACTTAGAGATCTCTTAAGTCACGTAATCTCGTGATGAACCCGAGTTAGTATCAAGTTAAAGTTGGGTTTGTCATGGATAGATCTAAATTGTAGATCCTATGTTGATCTAACGATGTGCGCAAAATATCCCAACATACCTAGAGTTATTTAAAATGTTCAGCGGCTTGGAGATTACATAGTCGCGTAATCTCCAGACAAAGTCAGGGTTAGAAGCTAGTCAGAGAATAGTTATAGGCCGAGGATAAATATAAAGTTAAAGACTAGTCATGTCAGATTTGATCCAATGGACAGCGTAAAGCATTAATGAAAAGTTGCTCAAGATCTAGTGATCAAGGCATCACACCTGTTTGACAAATGGATCGCCTGGTAGCACAGGTCAAAAGACAATAGGTTTTCTCGGAGCCATTAGAAAAGTGCCATGTGGATATCAGTGGGACCAGAGTTGTAAAGTTGTTTATGGGGCCAAAATAACAAAAGGGATAAAGTTTAGACAAGTTTGAGAGCATAGTGTGGTTGGCGTAATGCCTTATGAAGAAGATGCGCACAATCTAACCATTGAGGCATTGCGCCTGAAGGCCATGTGTTCCTGGTGGGTCTAGAACAACGCCAAGGTAATGAAGTAAAGACTGATCAAGTGGGTTTTGATCCAATGGTGGGCGTAAAGGCTTAAAGAAAAGGTGCTTGAGATCTAACCATTAAGGGATTGTGCCTTACTGTCGCATGTCCAATCAGATTTTGAGCCTGGGTAACTTAAGGAGATCAACGACCATGTTTTAAACTTGTGATGAGGTTTGATTTCGACCGTCCAAATTGTTGTCTGCGCCACTTGTGACCATTATAATTATAATTTGAATATTTAAATTTTTTTCAGTGGATTTTTCATGGCAGTGGACTTAGATCTTTGATACAGAGCTATTAATGTTGCGATCTTATCTTATGGATTGATTTTGAACAACTGTTAAAGACCAGAGGGATACAAATCTGATATAGAAAGATGCATTTATGTCCAGAGTTGACAGATAGAGTTTTATAATCACGGGATAAATGTATATAGTGGCGCTGGTCTCTTCTACATTTATGTTCAGTTTCTCTCTACTTTATGCCATGAAATTTCTTACTATGCTCATATCCATGGATTAGGGCAAATTGATTGTAGATCAGATTTGCACAGAATGAAGAGAAAGATAGGGTTTCAACTTGACAACAAAATTGAATGCTTGACATGATAGGTTGTAAACCCTAACCCTAAATGGTCCGAAGCTTGTAGAATTCTTGTTCCTATAAAATAATATTCAAGACCATTTAGAAGGGGTTGGAGAATTAGGAAAGTAGAAGGCATTAGGCTTATACTTGTTTCTAGTGTAGGATATAGCAGATGTATTTTCAGATTGTATTGAGGTAGAATAGAAAGTTGTTTGGTCTTTTGCATATTGTAATATTGAATATTTCCTTGTCATACTGATTTAGGAACTAGTTTCATCATACTTAATATAAATTGTTTCAGATTTGAGTCTCTCCTTTGTGTTATCTATTAAGTTGTAAGTTTTTTGGCTTATTGTATAAGTCCAACTTATGCATATGTGTATTCCATAGGTATTTTATCTTAGATGAAATTAAAATCCTTTGGATATTACATTGATTCTACCTGGATATCTTCTTAAGGATATTGTAGTGTGTGATCTGAGAGTTCTTATGTTTATGGCTTTGAATCTTTGCCAATAAGGTGTTTCAGCTTTAGTATTTTATTTAGGATTTAGCCCAATGGATAAGGCACTGATCTAGAATTAGTATTTCTGTTGAGATACAAATCTGAATGGTTTGGCTATATTCTATCCCTAAATTATAATCAAAATCATTACCAAAGTTCTTTACATTTACAGTTGTTCTTCTTATTCCACCAATGGTAATGGAGAGTTAATGAATGATAGGTTGGCATTTAGTACTTACTTGCCCTTTATCTATTGTTCAAATCCAGAAGTAGAATATATTGTAAAGAGTTGACTTTAGTCTGGATTAGGTGTACCCGCCTAGGTTTTGCAGAGCCAGAAGTGCAGAGGGCAGTCTTGACCCTATAGTTGGTCCAGTTATCTTACAGAACTTTCATACTTGGAGCTAACCACTCCTAACATCAGTCTTAATATATATTGGTTGTTTTTTGTAGCATAACAGTTTTAAACACCAACATGATTCACTCCCCCTCTCAGTTACTGATTTCCCATATTAGACTTCCAACATTTATTTTAGTCTAGTTGGGCTCCAGTTTACACATTGTGCACCTCTAGTTTGCATATCTAGCTCTACTTTTCTTTTTAGTCCGAGTTAGCTTTTTTGGATTAATTTTAGGACCATTGCTTTCTATAAAAGCATCACATTGCATTCTTTGCAATTCATCCTGCAATCTTAATGTTGCAACATTGTAATATTTTCTTCATGAGGAATGTAGTAATTATTTTGTTGTTGCTCTCCTTGTGGAAGGTGTTTTTTAGTTTGTTGTTTGATTCTATAGGTATTTGTGTTGCAAATTTCAAAATGGTATCAAAGCTCTGTGACTTGAACATGGTATTAGAGTTTCATAACTTCAACATGGTATCAAAACATAAATTCAACAAATTCCTTCTTGAAATTTGAGGGTTGTTTTTCTAAAGGGTATTGTAGGGTCTCCAAGTTCATCTCCTTGTGTGGATTTGGGTTTGAGTTTTTTTGCATTTTTTGGAGTTTCATAGACCTTAAAATTATGTTCGGAGTGTCTCAAAACCCAAAGAAAGCCTATTGTTTCATCAAATTCTAAGTAGTTGAGGGTCTGGGAGTTCTTCCTATGAGCATGCATTTTGAGGAAAATACCAAAGCTCAACACATATTTTTGAGCACTTTGGATTGAAACACCTCGTGATCAAAGCACCAAAAACCCTAAAAGTGCCTATCATTTCATGAAAACCAGAGACTAAATTTTTGGAGGAATTTTTTTTTGGATTTCGTATGAACCCATACTAGTCTATACAAACCTCTAAGAGCAATCTAGGCACTTCAAAGTACACTCCACTCTAGGAGCTCCAAGAGCTCTAGAGTTTTCTCCACTTTGGGAGCTCTAGGCACTCCATGTGCTCTAGTGTAGTGTCCACCCTTTAGTAGCTTTTAGGTTATTTTGTTAAACTCTTTTTGGCCACTTGCACGTGTGCATCGACTACTCTAGTTTCTATTTACAGTTGATATTGTATGACTTTTCACTAGATTTCAATTAGTAAGAACTATGGATTTTGCATGATTTGATATTATTACAGTTAGACTTATGATCAATTCTATTATGGTTATATCATGTTATGATTACATTTATGGTTATGGACTACTGACAATACTGACATCATATTTATATGCACATGGATCATATGTATGCTTTTACTTTATGTATAATGCGATTTTTATGGTATGAGGCGGGGTTGTAGTTACTTGTGTGTGACCCACACGACCTACCATTCTCAACCATTGCTTGTTACATATTATATATATGCACATGTTCATCTTTGTGATGACAAGATTGCAGGTACTGGGCATTGTCTTCCCTGAATTGGTAGGAGTGAGCATGCCCTATCGTAACGTCTCAATGGTAAGAGGGGGAGATAATGGACAGGTCCAAAAACCTAACTTAAACCATTTACTGTCCAGAAATATTGGACAAGATTTTGTGTTTTTACCCTTCAAAATCTGTCAAGTTACATGAATTCAGGAACCTTTCCTTGGGTCTGAGTTTTGATTATTTTGGTTATGTTGGGTTTTCAGGTTGTATGCTTGGTTGAAGGTTATTCGTGTTAGAATAGAAATTGGGTTGTATGTTATTAATGTTATATTTATTTAAATCATGTAATTGTTAAATAACTAATCAAGCGGTATTTGATTAATAAAAGTTAATTAAAATTCCTTTGTTGACTTAATAGATTTAAATGAAATTCATAACTTTTATTAAAAAGGTGTAATAAACTTTTAAGTTCAAAATTGAATTAAAGTTGTCTTTAGGAAGATAAAGATGATTTTTTTTGTAAAATCAAATCTTTTGACTCCAAAATCAAACTGGAGTTACTTCTAACCTTAGGGGTAAGTTTAGAAACCCTAGGTTAGTAGTTTTTTTTCTATTTTAGGAAATTTTTGGTCTCTTTTCAAGAACACAGAAGTTGAGGGATTTGAGCTCTAAATCTTGCCAAGGAGGAATTTCTGGAAGTTGAAGAACAATTTGGAAAGCTTGTTTGTTTACTACTAGATGAGTGATTTTAGAATTGTGAAGGAATTAAGGTAGGATCCTAAATCTGAATTGGTTTGTCTGTTTTATGAGTTTAATCTTTTATTGTGAATATTGTAATTTTGCTTAAAAAATAGTTTTGGTTGATGGGTTAGATCTAAAACTCCTTATGTATACCTCAGGGTGGGTTTAGACTAATTCCTATGGATTCAGAAATGTAGTAAACAGATTAGTAAATCCAAATTTGTGAATTTGTGAAAAAAGAGGTTTCTTAGGAAAATTTTGTATGTTCTTGAAGGTTTTCAAAAAAACTAGATTAAATGCACTCTAGACTTAGAAAAATTAAACCCATTAGTTTTCAAGCTAAATAAGAACATGGGTTTGTTTCATATAATTTATTTATATATTCCCACCTTAGAATAATTAGTATTTTTTTATATGTTTTGAGTTATATATATAT
>MU226172.1:595262-606895 GCA_018584345.1 Thuja plicata
ATTTTAGACTTTTGATTTCTAGAGCCATCCAATTATTATTATTAGATGTAGGTATGGCTGAAACTTTATGAGGGTCCCACAATACTGCTAACCCTCCTGAATGACCTATAGATGATACAAATTCTGATTTCCAGATGCCTAGTTTCTTACTAACCTTAGTAATTTCCTCTTTATTGAGTTTAGTTTCATGTAATAATATGATTTCGGATTCAAAGTTTTTTAGATATCTCTTAATTAGTCTCTATTTGTTAGGGGCATTTAGTCCCCTAACATTCCAAGTAGTGACTTTCATTGCTGTTGGGGAAGGCACTTCCCCTTCCCTGTATACAGAATATCAACAATCTTTTTTTGGTTGCCTGCATTGCCGTCTAACGATCTCAATTCAACGGCTGATTTCCTACCTCTTTTCTTTTTTAATCTGTTAATATTGGAAGTGCTTAGGCTCCCTCTATTCATAGCTATGCCCATATTTCTATTCTCGTTAGTAATCCCAAAGAGGCCTTCAATAGAGTCCTTAATCAATGTTGAGTTTCCAGCAGACTTAATGTCAGTATTATCCTGCTATTCCGGGCTCTTTTGTTCATTTTCTGTTTGCAAAAGGGGTTCATCCATATCTATAATCTCTTTACCAAATGTTTCAATTATATCTATTGATTTCCCTGATAGATCTAGGTTTAGAGTTTCTAACTCTACAGGGATTGAGATAGCTTGTTCCATCCCCATGTTCGGTATATTTTTAGCGATCATGTCATTGGTGCATTTATCTTTAATTACATTTTCAGCTTGAATTAAATTTATATTATCCTTTATTGTAATAGGCCTATCCTTTTCCTTCTCTCTATTTTTTATATCTGATGACATATCAGAATTAACAGGAAGGACATTTTCTGAGATTTCCATTTTTGGAATAGAGGAGAGTAAAGGTTGAGTTGACCTAGTGTTCTCTACCTCATTTTCTTCTATAATACATTCCTGAATTAGTTTAATTACGGTTTCCTTCTGATATTATATTTCATCAAAATCAAAAATCTCATCCATAAACATATCCATTAGTTCATCCGTTAGAGGTTCTCCTAAATAATTTATAATTTGATTAACTACCTCTTTACATTTGCCTTCAGGATCCTCTAATGCTACTGAATTGGAACAATCAAGTTTCAAAGACTGTTCTGTTCGTAGATCAGTCTCACATAGATCAATGTTGCACTTATCTTCATAATGTAAAAAAATTTTATTCTTTTTATCTAACTCGATTTGTTCTAACTCATTCTCCAGATTACATTTCTCAGGTGAGTTATGCATAATATTAATAGGTGTATTTTCAATTTCTAGTGGGAATGCCTCATATATATGAGGTATTTCTAAATTTTCAATAGGTAGGGGAGATATAGAGGCCAATTGTTCACTGTCATTTGCTATTGGGGTAAAATTTGTTTGAACATTAGGGGAGGAGTTATCTGAGGCTTTTGTATTCAGAAGAGTAAAGCCTCCTCTGTCCTTAAGGAGACTTACATCTAAGTTTGTGCTTGGAAGATCGATTATATCATTCTGTAAGACATTTAAGATAAATCTATTGTCTACCTCCGATGTTTCTATATAATCCTCCATAATTTTTGGATTTATGAAAACAGTATTTGAATTAAAACACAGCTGAATAGGGGGAATGAAATTTTTATGGTAATTCAATTTAACTACAATAATTAATTCTACATGGCTATGTTTAGTTTTAATGACTCTTTGGAATTCCCCAAAGTCGTTCCCTATATCTTTGATAATCTCTGGATGATTACATTCCAATGGTAGATTTCTCAATAGGGCTGTTTTTTCTATCATAAAATCAGCTGCTTTGATAGGATTAAAAAGTGGAAACCAATATGAGACAAAAAAAGGTGTATGTCTATATTTTAAAAATCCCTCTTTCATTATCAAGTCCCTGATGCTACTACATTTACAATCTAGAAAGAAGAAATTATCATCAAGGACAGTAATACTTACCTTCGCGGGAATTTGAGAAACCAGTCCTTCTATTAAATCAGTTATGGATGCCCCTGATCCCATCCATTTATAGATCACACCTGTCTCTGCCCAGGATTCTTGTTTCGGCAATATAAGATTGTTATCCAATACCAAGCTAGCATGCTTTTGATCAGTGATACCATGGATTAAGAATGAATTTTTAAGAGTACTGTGCCTGTGAGGCGGGGAATAAACCTTCTCTATTTTTCTTAATCTAGGTACCTTAAGATTATTATCATTTCTATCCAAGAAGGTGTGAGAAGGATTCATATTTCTGCTATTACTCCTTCTGTGCGGAGGAGTATATGCTTTTATAGACTTATGAATCGAATTGCAAGTATTAAACATAATATTCTTAAAATCCTTTTTATTCAAAGCATCGAAAGAGTTTTTTAACAAAATTTCCTTGGTATCATACTTACTTGGGATAGATCTTACCGACTTCCATTTTTTAACCATCTGCCATTCATTCTTATTTGTATTTCCATCCCCGAGAGACACCTGAGCTGCCATCTATCTTCCTCCCCCCTTAGCAGACAGAGGTTCATAGGGATTTCGCACTGGAGATTTCCTAGACATCGGGGCTTTGGCGGTCCCGGGGATTGTACTACTTTTTGCACATTTCATTTTTGCAAAAACCTGAATTTGATGATCTAGGGCTTGCACTGTGAACACCTTGGGCATAGGAATCACCTTACTGCTTGCCAAACCCTTGGATGCCACAATCAAACTCCTATTTCCATCCATTTGCTTTGCAGATGTATCAGAAACCCAACATTTTGGTGCTTCTGATTGTTGAGCTTCCTTGAGACTTCTTTCTTTCTGTTTGGCGATGAAATTTGTAAGATGATCATATGTTGGGTGAGGTTGAACGCCCTTAGTTCTACATTCTGCTTGCTTATGACTGTAAAGCCAACATCTAAAGCAGTAACCAGTAAATTTGCTATCTTTTTCCTTATTTGCGGAAGCCACATTGGACTTTGCAATGGTGTTGCTAGCAGATGCTTGCTTCAACTGAAAATGATGGATAAACCCTAAGGAAATTTGCCTTTGCTGAAAAGCAATTTTTCGCTGCGTTCGTGACTTTCTCATTTTCGCAAATCATAATGTATAAGTTGCCTCTTTATTACAATCACTGCCCTCTATTTGATGTCGCAGGTCCCTGCTGTTGTATCAGATCACTGCCTAAGCCTTCTATGTTTTGCTGCCTCACACTCCAATTCGGATCTCTTTTTCTATTTCAAGTCGCAGCTCCCTCCTTATGCACTTGAATCTGCTTTAGTATTCAGACCTGCTCCTTATTTATTGCGCTACCTCTGCTTAATGTGTTTCGCTGGAGAACTAGGGCATAAATCACCCCTATATTTGATTACTTTCTGCTTTGGATCGCCCTTCAAAATGATATTTTTTTAATTTAAATCACTAGGGTTTGCAGGGAAATTGCATCTATATCTATTTAGCATTTTTTTGATGATTTGATTCTCTGTTTTAAGTAGGTTTTGTTCCCCCGAACAATAGTGGATTGTATCCCTTAGAAATCTGAACTTGCCTCTTATTGAATCCAAAAATTCTGAGTATGGAGATCAAAATCTCAGTCCTCTTGCTTATCAAAAATTAGATCTCCCTCAAGGACAAAAAATCGCTGCATGCATAGACGAAATTCGTAGCAATATTAATTAGTATTAACATATGTTACATTTTAAGATTTGCATGTTGTAACTAAAATTAGTATAATATTAATTAATTTAATATAGTTAGTATTTTCTTTTATTATTACATTAATTATTAATTAATAGGAATTATTAATTATAAGATCTAAAATATAACATTTAAATATGAGATTATGTTATCTTACATTTAAAGAATGTTTTGTGTATGACATAGAATGTATTTGAAATGTAGAGGGGGTAAATAACATTCTCTCCTTTTATCCTTACATACACAAATGAAGGATCCAAATTGATTAACCCCAAGGGAAGGATCAATGCATAAATGAATCGATCATTTGGAAATAAGAGCAAAGAGGAAGATCTTAAATACCCATTTATTTTTATATATTTGAATGTGTGATAGTTTTAGAAAGATTAATAACTTTAATTGAAATTAATAGGAGAAAAGTACTAATCTTGGAATGTTGCAGATACGAAGAATGCTGTTTTCAGGGATCTGCACTCAGTTTCTGGAAAATCTGAGAGCAGATCTGGAACAAAAATGCAAAGACGTACAAAACCCAGGAATCTTTTTCCGTTCTTACACAGTTCCAATTTTGACCCTCAAGTCAATGTCACCATTGACCCAAAATTTCTGATTCTGACCTAGAATAGAATTGACCTAAAAATTCTTCGACAGGAAATTTGCTTTTAGATTCTGAAAGTTTGCCGAAAAGGGTATCCGAATCTGCACTCTGATCTGCTATTCCGAACCTGTATCTGCAAGAAAAATAGATTGTTTGTTGGGGGGAGGGGTTTGCCTTGGTCAAACTCTAGTTTTGGAATTAACCTCAAAGTATAATTGAAATTTCACAAGTAAAACAAAGTAAATGAACAAATTCACCTTGCTTGTATAGAAGCCCTTGTGGCGAATTCGAATCCGTGGATCCACAAGTATGCATGCACCAAATGAATGTAGAATGTAGAATGTAGAATGTAGGATGTCTCCAATCAATTGCTTGTAGATCTTTAACACAAATCTTGAATGGATCTTGGAAGAGGAAGAAGCTTGGAGGAACGTGGATGAAGAAATCTTCAACAAGAGGGCTCCATGGAGCTTGAATCCTTCAAAGGCCACCAAGGGATCTTCTTGATGAAATGACTGCTTGAGAAGTGCTTGAATGCTTGAGAATGGATGAATACTTTGATGGCTACTTGGATTGCTTCAAATCTTTCTTCTTCACATTTGGATCTCACTCTTCAAGTCTTAAGCTCTTGTGATTATGCTTGATGATGGTTTTGGTTGCTTGTGGTTAGAGAAAATGAGAGGAGAAAGCTTCCTTTTATATAAAACTAAGGCACAATCTTCTAGAGAGGCCTACATAGGATAATTAAATTCCAATTAGACCTATACCCTTAGAAGAGGACCTATATTAGATATAATTTAAGATTTGTTGTTCCGAAGACCGAAATAGCCGACTCGAAAGCAGGAATTAACTTTTTCCAAAGCCCAACATCTGGAAACCCCAAAATTTTGGAATTTGAACCCTGGGTCTAAAAAAGGTCGATTACGACCTAGGTCAAGGTAGAGGTCGACCTTGACCCAAAAATTTCTACCTTGACCCTGAAGTCAAAGTCCCAGTTTTTCAGTCTGGGGTGTCAGAAATAGGGTGGAAAAAGTGGAAACGGGGCAGAACAGGGGGATAAAGCCAGATCCAAGTTAGGGACCCATTCAAGGTGCTTAACATGACCCCAAACCACTTACTCGAAAGAATAAACTAGTCTACAATGGAAGTGCTTCCATTTTTTGACTATACATTTAGCCCCCACTTTAGCAAGAGTATGGACTCGATGCAAACTCTTGGTAAAGAGATCATGAAGAACAGATAATCTTATTGAGATCAAAAGGGACAAAGGAATCCTCAATCCCCCAAGGGACTTAAGTATTTACCAACCCTAAGACCATGATAAGAGAGACATCACCAGTTAAGGAGAAAGAGAGAGAGGGTGTGATTACCTCACCCAATGAGAACTTATGTCTCATTGTGAACCACACAAGAAAATAGTGAAACTAGAAAGATGGAGTTGAACTGCCTAGTGAATGTGGCTACTCACTAGTCAACCCATCAGGGAGATCCATTCTTAAGGACACCTTCCGACCTTAAGGGATCAAAAAAATTATAAATTAAAATTGGAGGGATCAAGAGATCCGTATAAATTTAAACTGGAGGGATCAAGAGATCTTGTAAAGTAAAATATCCATGCTTTAAGGATTAGTGTTTAATCCATAAAGGGAAAAGGTTTTAAGTTTTGAAAATATTTTGAATGTGTGTGTGTGCAAAAAGTGAGTAGAGCATATGCCCCATGTGAAAGTCATTGCTAACACTTTAACAGGAGCAATGGCTTTGGCGGAAACATAAATAACTCTATTGATTACGTTTCCAATACGAGATGCCCCCAAATGAAGACAAATCATGGGAAATACCACATAAATATACAAAGAGCACATAAGGGATCTATCTACTGTGGGGTCAGTATGATCATAGGATAATATGTATATATAGATATGATATTATTGCAAGTGAATTGACATCATTCCCCAAAGAAAATAGAACTACAATCACAATGGAGGATAGAAAACTCAAGAGTTACGAGGAAGAGTCTTTTTGAACCACAACATGGAGACCAAAAAGAATCAGTGCTACCATGTCGTAGATCCAAGCGAACTTCACAAGGAAAACATTTACGAACAATAGCACGAGTACAACATAACATGAAAACAACATATAGAATAGTAAAGATACATATAGAGGAATTATACAACAGGTTTGATTCTTTTATCACCTTGCACCAACAAAGTAACAAGGGTTGTATAAAAGATTCTAACAAACATTTAGCAAACACATTACGGGAGAAGCCTAGTACAACATGGAAACACAAAAAGGGCTACCATGAAAGATAAGCCAATAAAGCTCATCGCCTACTCTCCCCATCTCGGTTTATATCATTTAGGGAAGGTGGGAAACTCGCAAGAGGGACTATATCCAATACAATAGGAATAATATCCAATTCCAAATAAGGATCCTCTTGAGAATTGCGTTGCTAAATACTAGGTGTAATTATCAATTGAGTTGAAAGCATATTAGGTAAATCAGTATCAAGATCAATGGTCTCATATTCATCACTAAGATCAATAGGATCATCAAGAGTATCCTCTTCATCAAGATTAATTAAAATAGGATCTAAGATGCGAATAGGATCATCATATTCATTCATCTTAACATCATTATAAATATTAAATTCTTCCAACACATCAGGCATAGGTTGATCGAAAGAAGGTAAAGAATTTTGAAGAACATAAGCATGAGACCTAGCATTAGTGCTACGCTTCTTACGACATTCATTAGCAGACTTGTTACATTTTGCTTTGTTCGATACATGTTGAGAACTAGGAGGAATAACAACTGGTTCCTTCATAGGTTCTATAGGAGGGTTGGTAGGATTCGTAGTAGGCTGAGAAGTGACAGTGGGAGGTCGAGTAATAGAGATAACAGTAATGGATAAAGGAGTGGGCAAAAGACCATGGTTAAGATCTATCTGAGGCATGCTTAACTCGGCAATCTTGCGATATTTATAAGCTTGATATGAACAAAAAAGGTTGTTAGGGTGAGGAGGACATGAATTAGGTAATGAAGGACAAAAGAAATCAAGAGTAGCACAATCTCTAGGCCTAGAAGGTTGATACAAACTATGATTAATCATTATCACTTCTCCATTAAAAATTAACTTAAGACATGAATGAATAGGAGAAGCCATAGCATACATAGCACTTATCCAAGGTAAAGCATATTTGACTTGAAATTGATCAGAAGTAGGAATGATAATGAAGGTAGTATCTATAACTTTACCACAAAGTTCAACATGCAAGTTAATAGAACCAAGTACATGATAGAGAAAACCATTACAAGTTTGGATCCATGCATCATAATAATCACGTTGTAGGTTTTTCATAAAAAGGTTTTCCTCAGTAATGACATTTATTAAAGATGTGGGATCAACAAGAAAACCACGCATAGGTATCTTAGCAATCCTAGCATAAATATAAAGGGGACCATCGAGAGCCTTAATAGTCTCAGATTCATCAAAGGTAATTGAAAGTTCTCGAGGTCGTTTATCCCTAGTTTGTTTCTGAGGTTTAGGTGGAAATTGAAGTTGAAGTGGAGGAAAAGGATCTTGAACAATAGGTTGAGAGGAATCAATGCACTCCACATGATTAATAATGTGATTAAGATCATCCATCTTCGAATCGTAAATAATATCCACAGAAGATGGTTGAGCGATGGTATTGTTGGTGCTCACATTGACAGATTGGATTTCCTATGGATTTCGCTTATCCAAAGATGAGAAATACAAGTGATTTGCCAATGAATGAGGTTTCAACAACCTCCTGCAATTCTGGCTTCGCAGAACCAAGGCTGGTGGGCCTGTACCTTAAACTTGTCTTCAAAGTCTTCTAGAGGTTTTCTATAGCGGATAACTGATAACTTCAACTCCTACTTCTCAAGGTGTTAATAAGATCACAAAACTAAAAATAAGTGTTATCAAATATAATGTTATTAAAAATTGCTTGATATAATTGAGATATGAATTGGATAAGATGAAAGAATACAGTAGTTCAAAAGTTGAAACAATGAAACCTTATACCACAATTTAGTTAACAAGAGAGACCAGTGCTTTAATCCACTAATGGGCATAGAGTCGATATCACTTTCAATCCTACGTTCAACTTCAGAGACAGCTTTGAAAACAAAACTTATCACCTTAAAGACGTTATGAAATGCACGTATAACTAAAAAGTTCAAATATAATTCAATTAAATATCATTCCTCAAATGACGGACCAATTGATCAAGGCCTTAATCAATAGGATTTTAACCATGCGAAAATGAGAAAGAAACAATTGAATATACAAAATATAAACTTAAATTGAAATATATGCAAATCAAAACTATCACTTTAAGGAATTTCGTATTGGTTTATCTGAAGGACTGATTGTAAAGAAATAATGAAAACAATTGCAAAAAATGAAAGAAACACAGACTTATCTCTGCTTGATAAGAAATAGTATATTGATTCCTCGTATTCAATGTTTGAATCCACTATCTTTCATTCCATCATTCTCCAAGTTTTCATAGTTTCAACGTATCAATTCATATGTTATGTCATTTTGTCATTTAAGCAAATTTCTGAATGTATATAAATATAAAATTGAAAGGGTGTGTGAAACATCACACCCTTTCCCTAAAAACTAATCTATAACCAACTATTCCTAACTATTACATAGATTTGATATCCTTATGAATAACAATAACCAACCAATTTGGTTATACCTAACTAGGCCAACTTCAAATTAATAAATCTGTATATATATCCATCCATAGTCGCATTGGTAATCCCTGCCTGGTGCACTGAAGTTGATGGCTTTGTTAATGGTTTTCAAGTTTTTACATTGATCTGCTATACAAAAATATCTCTGAGTATTGATGTCGATCTTCTCCTTTTATATATTTTGATCTCAACTGTAATATACTTGATTCAATATGTCTGTATCGACATACTGGTCTGTAATATATATGCCTCTAATCATTGTTTCTCTGAGAAGTTACGGTGCATGTGATTTTGTATCATTTTCTACAAGCCGCCCCAGTCACTAAGATATGTCGCTTGTCGCAATAGACCAATCTCCAAATGTAAATTGATTTGGGTCATCTCCATAGCATTTGTGCTGAGACTCAGAAGATGATGCCAATATTGTTGTGATGGCTGGGAGTAATTGTCTTAGAATATGTATTATGATAATAATATTTTCAAACCACATAACCAGCCGCGGTTTAATAAGTCTCTGCGTAGTATGTTGGAGTTGAAGATTTTAACATTGCATTCTTATCATTTTTGATTCCATGGATTTTAGTTATATTTAACCTTTAAAACTTTGGATCCATAAAAAACTTCCATAACAATAATCTGGAGTATGATACCTGCGCCAATCCTCTACATTATAGTTATGCCTTGTTGGTCAGACATCACTGTCGATATATCATGGAATCATACCAGTCGGTTGTACATTGATCTGCAGAGGGAGTCGATCAATCATGTGGTGCTAATAGAGGTGGCGACCATGCTGATGGAGGCGTCCATGTTGTATTTATCAACCATTACCGATGCTGATGGAAACATTTTAAACCTCTTTGCAGATTGCTGTACATAGCAGCCATGTGGCATAAGGAATGGTGTTCACGCTTTTGGAATATGCAAAGCCCGACATGTTTGCTGCTGAAGGTGGTGGGAAACATGAAGAAAGTTTGATGAAATATATGCTAACTCATCTGATGATTTAGCAGATGTATCAGTTTCTTCATTGTATTTGTAATCAGTCTGTCGCCTCTTGACAACTGAATGATAGTGTCGATGATAGTCAGCATATTATATAACCCTGTCCCATCGATAATTGTCGGCTGTGAAACTCTTTGATGCGCGGTCTCTGGAACCATATTGTTCATTCTCATCGACCATAGCCATGGCATCCATGCATGTTGATGAAGGTGGCGACCATGCTGTGTAGAAGCGTTGGGTCTGCAGACCACAATGACCATATGTGATGGAGCTTTGAAGAGAGTGTATCGAGCATATGTGTTTCTTGCCACCTTTGCAATAATTTTGACAACATTATCATCTTCTGTGGAGGTCACCACCTTTTGCCACCTAAAACATTAAATATTAATAATCGTGCTATTTAAATATTAAAGTATTGATCAAAGTATAATTATAACTGTTAAACTATCTATTGTATTAATTTTAAAGATAAAATCAATAGATAGAAGTTAAGTTTCAAATATTAATATTAATTCATTATAAAGAAATTGAAATCAACTAAATTAACAACATAATCCTTTCTATAACTATACAAGGCTTTATAACATAATTAGTTAGTCTTTCTTTGTACTAACTTCTTTTATTCACTCAAAAATCTTTGTTAATAATAACGATAGCATACCAATATAATTTTATCTTTCCTTGATTCAAATGGTATGAAATTCACATATTAAGTAGGCACATTAGAAATATAACTTTTGCTCGAGAATAAAAAGAAATCATTAAACATATACTAATATCATGGAAAATAATAAGAATACATAAATACTTGTAGATTATACATAATAATATGAGTGTTTTCAAAAGTAACATAGTATAACCTTCTTTAACAACATTTTCCATAATCAATCTATTCAAATTTCCCTTCATGTTTCATAAAGCATAACTTATTTTCTAAGAGACATATACCTACTAACCACTTTCCTTTATACTCCTTTCTCACAATAATGATAACCCTAGTTATTCTTGAAGAATTAAGGCATAACATATAGATTCATATATATGAAAAGGAAATATCATTTATCATTATCGTTATTTGATCAAATTATAACATATTGTAATGCTTCTAGACCATGATCATAAATAATAACATCATCTTTCCATTGAAAATAATAAACATTCAAATCCCTGAAAGTTTAATTAAAACAAGATCAACCTTTTCAAAACATTTAAAAAACATTTGAAGGTATCATTAAATCAAAGATATAATTCTCCACATAAAATATTATCTCTTTGCTTCTATCACCAATACGGATTTAGAGATTTATAATGCAATAGTAAGATATGCAGAATTCCTTGTAATTAAATTAGGATTTATATGAAAACATCACATAAGACTTCAAAAACATATTCGATACTAATTGCAATTACATCATGTCTTTAAGGGGAAAAAGTCACAAGATCAGGTTCCTAAATTTCTTTATTGAAAAGGAGCCTTAAGAAAATGATTCAAGGATAAAGAGAATCTCAAAACATTAAACCATGAGAAATAGGAAAGTGAAAAAATGAATATAATAATACTCCCATAAGACATAGG
>MU226172.1:612759-636430 GCA_018584345.1 Thuja plicata
TATGATCCCTTGGGCCATAATTCTGATCCCTATCATTTTGATATCCATTATATATCCTTCCATTACTTTGATGTCTATATTGTTCATGTTGGTCAAATGTGTTAGGATCCCTCCTATTGTTGTGGTTTTAATATTATCCATTATTCCACTGTCTCCGATGATCTCTTCTTTCCCAATCATTGTTGTCTCTCTCAAGTCTTCCTCTTTCATCTGGTTCGAACAAGGGGTTGGTATGATTGTTGTTAAACACATGCCCATTATTCTTCCTATGAGGAGGATTGTAAACTTCATTTCTATCATCCTTAGGAGTTTCTTTATTTCTTGGTGATCTAATTGTATCTCTTGTTATTCCTATTTTCCTTAGTATCTCTTTTGGTTGCCTTTTGAGAGCCCTAAACATTTATTCATTCTCTAATCCTGCCTCAGCCATCTCACAAAATACTTCATCCCATTTGTTAATGCTTTTCTCCTTTTCAATCATTTTGTAATTTGGATCATGTTGAGACTCATGTCCTCTTCTATTACTTTGAAAAAAAAGATTACAATTTTCACTTCTGCTCTCATGACTATGATGGCTTGAATTAGGGAATTGTTCACAAGCATATTCTTTATCATCTTTATTGGGATATATCATACGAGGTACATAAGTCATCTTTACACTTGGAGTCCTACCTCTCCTTAGCTTTAAGTCTAATTCAAGTTGATTTGGATGCAAGGATCTTCTTCCCCACATGAAAATTATTAATAACAAAATTATGTAACCAAGTTTATCACTTCTTTAAATTCGTACAGTCGCCACCCTCTTCTTAGAAGGAAATGAAATTAATTGATTTGGGTTCTTCCTTAGTAGAGTATATGCTACAAAAATATGAATAGAAGCTTGAGTTTAAATATATAAATTTTAAACAATGAAAACTTTAAAAGAAGTTATAAGCTCTATTATATCAAATTTAAAAGCTTTTAATGATATTACTCATATATCCACTTCTTTATACTTGAAAATGTAAAATCTAAAATTTTCAAAATCTAAGTAATAATGATTATTAAAATGCTTTAATAAAGAAGAAAAGATTAAAAGCTGAATTAAAATATCAACTCTAAATAAAATCTGAATTATGTAACTCACCACAATGTCTTAATTTAATGATTCTCTATGCTGGTCTAAAAACAAAAAACTTGTAAAGTTTACTTGCAACTGGTTCCCCAGTAGAGTCGCCAATCTATTGGTGCTCAAATCGACAGATTGGATTTCCTATGGATTTCGCTTATCCAATGATGAGAAATACAAGTGATTTGCCAACGAACGAGGTTTCAACAAACTCCTGCAATTTTGGCTCCACAGAACCAAGGTTGGTGGGCCTGTACCGTAAACTTGTCTTCAAAGTCTTCTAGAGGTTTTCTATAGCAGATAACTGATAACTTCAACTCCTGCTTCTCAAGGTGTTAATAAGATCACAAAACTGAAAATAAGTGTTATCAAATCTAATGTTATTAAAAATTGCTTGATATAATTGAGATATGAACTGGATAAGATGAAAGAATACAGTAGTTCAAAACTTGAAACAATGAAACCTTATACCACAATTTACTTAACAAGAGAGACTAGTGCTTTAATCCACTAATGGGAAATAGAGTCGATATCACTTTCAATCTTATGTTCAACTTCAGAGACAACTTTGAAAACAAAACTTATCACCTTAAAGGCGTTATGAAATGCACGTATAACTAAAAATTTCAAATATACTTCAATTAAATATCATTCCTCAAATGACGGACCAATTGATCAAGGCCTTAATCAATAGGATTTTAACCATGCAAAATTGAGAAAGAAACAATTGAATATACAGAATATAAACTTAAATTGAAGTATATGCAAATCAAAACTACCACTTTAAGGAATTTCGTATTAGTTTATCTGAAGGACTGATTGTAAAGAAATAACGAAAACAATTGCAAAAAATGAAAGAAACACAGACTTATCTCTGATTGATAAGAAATAGTATATTGATTCCTCGTATTCAATGTTTGAATCCACTATCTTTCATTCCATCATTCTCCAAGTTTTCATAGTTTCAACGTATCAATTCATATGCTATGTCATTCTGTCGTTTAAGCAAATTTCTGAATGTATATAAATATAAAATTGAAAGGGTGTGTGAAACATCACACCCTTTCCCTAAAAACTAATCTATAACCAACTATTCCTAACTATTACATAGATTTGGTAGCCTTATGAATAACAATAACCAATCAATTCGGTTATACCTAACTAGGCCAACTTCAAATTAATAAATCTGTATATATATCCATCCATAGTCGCATTGGTAATCCCTGCCTGGTGCGCTGAAGTTGATGGCTTTGTTAATGGTTTTCAAGTTTTTATATCGATCTGCTATACAAAAATATCTCTGAGTATTGATGTCGATCTTCTCCTTTTATATATTTTGATCTCAACTGTAATATACTTGATTCCATATGTCTGTATCGATATACTGGTCTGTAATATATATGCCTCTGATCATTATTTCTCTGAGAAGTTACGGTGCATGTGATTTGGTATCATTTTCTACAAGCTGCCCCGGTCACTTAGATATGTCACTTGTCACAATAGACCAATCTCCAAATGTAAATTGATTTGGGTCATCTCCATAGCATTTGTGCTGAGACTCAGAAGATGATGCCAATATTGTTGTGATGGCTGGGAGTAATTGTCTTAGAATATGTATTATGATAATAATATTTTCAAACCACATAACCAGCCGCGGTTTAATAAGTCTCTGCATAGTATGTTGGAGTTGAAGATTTTAACATTGCATTCTTATCATTTGCGATTCCATGGCTTTTAGTTATATTTAACCTTTAAAACTTTGGATCCATAAAACACTTCCATAACAATAATCTGGAGTATGATACCCGCGCCAATCCTCTGCAGTATAGTTATGCCTTGTTGGTCAGATATCACTGTTAATATATCATGGAATCATACCAGTCGACTGTACATTGATCTGCAAAGGGAGTCGATCAATCATGTGGTGCTAATAGAGGTGGCGACCACGCTGACGGAGGCGTCTATGCTATATTTATCGACCATTGCCGATGTTGATGGAAATATTTTAAACCTCTTTGCAGACTATTGTACATAGCAGCCATGTGGCATAAGGAATGGTGTTCACACTTTTGGAATATGCAAAGCTCGCCATGTTTGTTGTTGAAGGTGGTGAGCATCATGAAGAAAGTTTGATGAAATATATGCTAACTCCTCTGATGAGTCATCGATGAGTTAGCAGATGTATCAGTTTCTTTATTACAGTTGTAATCAGTCTGTCGCCTCTTGAAAACTGAATGATAGTGTCGATGATAGTCAACATATTATATAACCCTGTCCCATCGATAATTGTCGGCTATGAAACTCTTTGATGCACGGTCTCTGGAGCCATATTATTCATTCTCATCGACCATAACCATGGCATCCATGCACGTTGATGAAGGTGGCGACCATGCTGTGTAGAAGCGTTGGGTCTGCAAACCACAATGACCGTATGTGATGGAGCTTTGAAGAGAATAAGAATACATAAATACTTGTAGATTATACATAATAATATGAGTGTTTCAAAAGTAACATAGTATAACCTTCTTTAACAACATTTTCCATAATCAATCTATTCAATTTCCCTTCATGTTTCTTAAAGCATAGCTTATTTTCTAAGAGACATATACCTACTAACCACTTTCCTCTATACTCATTTCTCACAATAATGATAACCCTAGTTATTCTAGAAGAATTATGGCATAACATATAGATTCATATAAATGAAAAGGAAATATCATTTATCATTATTGTTATTTGATCAAATTATAACATATTGTAATGCTTCTAGACCATGATCATAAATAATAACATCATCTTTCCATTGAAAATAATAAACATTCAAATCCCTGAAAGTTTAATTAAAACAAGATCAACCTTTTCAAAACATTTAAAAAACATTTGAAGGTATCATTAAATCAAAGATATAATTCTCCACATAAAATATTATCTCTTTGCTTCTATCACCAATGTGTATTTAGAGATTTATAATGCAATAGTAAGATATGAAGAATTCCTTGTATTTACATTAGGATTTATATGAAAACATCACATAAGACTTCAAAAGCATATTCAATACTAATTGCAATTACATCATGTCTTTAAGGGGAGAAAGTCACAAGATCAGGTTCCTAAATTTCTTTATTGAAAAGGAGCCTTAAGAAAATGATTCAAGGATAAAGAGAATCTCAAAACTGCATTAAACCATGAGAAATAGGAAAGTGAAAAAATAAATATAATAATACTCCCATAAGACATAGGTGACATAAAATAAAGCTATAAAAGATAAGTAAACATATGTGAATAGTTACTTCCCTGAACAAGAATGGATATAAATAACTTTGTTGACATGGGTTCCACCAGGTATTAGTATCATGTGTAGGTAAAGGATTCGTATAGATTTGAAGGTTTTTATTAGGAGGAGAGACAAATTTGTTCCAATTACCATCAAAATTATCAACAGATAAGGCATTAGAATCGATTAAGTCTTGAACTTTATGCTTTAGAGAATAACATTTTTTAGTATCATGGCCATTCTGGCGATGGTATTGGCAAAAAGCTATAGAATCAAAGGATTTTGATGCTATCGTGGTAGGGAGAAGAGGTCGAATAGGAGCAAAGGTAATCATATTAGCACTTAACAACCTACTCATAATGGAATGTAAAGATTTAGAGAGAGGAGTAAATGTACGATTCATACGAAAAGCAGTGGATGCAGAAGTGGCACTATGGGATGCAACAACAACTTGATCAGCAACCACATTCATCTACTTATTAATCTTGATATAATTGTTAGGTTTCTAAAATTTATTAGGATTAGGAGCAGTGTCACTCTTATCAACTGGAACAGGAGCCATTGGAGTGTTGATCTCAAATTGACTCACTTGTAATTGATAATGATGAAGGGTTGCACAAAGTTGTTGAAAAGAGGTAAATTCAGTAAGTAGAATCTTATCTCTAATATCATTTTGTAAATTTGAAATAAACATATGTTAAATATCAATACCAGGAACATGATAAGAAATCTGAGCAAAAAAATGCTTAAATCTACCAATAAAATCAGTCAAATTTTCCTTAATATTTTGGTTACAATGCATTAAATCAATTAAGGAAACTTGTAGACCAATGTTATTTTGAAATTTTTGGATGAAGGTATTATAAATTTTAGGAAAAGAATCAATAGAATAAGGAGGTAAAGAACAATACCATTGCAAATCCTTATCACGAAAAGTTCTAGCAAACAACTTAGCTAAAATCCTATGGTTATGAGCATAATCACTACAAAGGATTTGAAATGTTTTAACATGAGTAACAGGATCACATTTACCATTGTAATTCTCAAGATGAGACATATCGGGTTGTTGAGGGACAATAGCACTAATAATTTCTAAGGATAAAGGACTACCCATGTCACATGTAGGAATTCTAAACTTGGATTGGGTTAAGGATGCAAGTTGTTGTTGTAAAGATGACACAGTTTGAGCCAAACTAATAATTATGGAATCATTAGAAGACATAGGTGGCATAGAAATATTGGGAACACTAGGAAAAGTGTGGGAATTAGAAGGAATGGAAGACACAACTAGTGGAACACTTGGAACCACAGTTTGAAGGGGATTGGAATAAGTGAAAGACACACTATGATATGCAGGTTATGAGGTAGGTAGAGATACCGGTGGAACACTCACAAGAATAGATGAAATTGGGATAGATGTAGTCATCAAATGAGGAGTATAAGTAGGAATGATAGGTAAAGGAACAAAATAAGGTCCCTCACTAGTGACATGAGGAGTGAATCCTAGATTTTGAGCCTCTTTAGCTAAAGGTTTAACATTTAAATGCAAAATATCAGTGATACCACGCAAGAGATTAATACCTTGATCACTATCACGAAGGAATTTCTTAAGAGCCTCTATAGATTGGATAGAATCTTGATTATGGTTTTCTTGAATAAGACAATTTCCCATTTTATCAAGTTCTATTGAAATTTTTTGCACTTGTTCACGAGGAACTCATAAAGCATCATCCTCATCATGAGATGAGTGAGAAGAGTTATGCTCCATAGAAGGATTGGAATCATGAGTGATCAAATTGTCATCCGTGATCCTAAGGAAAGGAGAGGAAGACTAAGGATCAAAGGAACCCATAAGTCTACGACTTCTTCTAACCAGGATACTATAAGTAGGACTAGAAGTGGTAAAGCTCATACACCAATGTAATGCAAATGAACTAATTTAGGAAACACAAGATTTTGATTTTTAATTTTTGAAATGTAAATGCAAGAACATAAAAGAAAGATAATCTAATATGCATGCAAGATCTAACATAAAATATTTAAATCTAACACCAAAAAGAAAGTGTTGTCTATCGCGGGTTCACCAAAATGTAAGATCTAAAATATAACATTTAAATGTGAGATTATGTTATCTTAAATTTAAAGAATGTTTTGTGTATGACATAGAATGTATTGGAAATGTAGAGAGGGTAAATAAGATGCACTCATTTTATCCTTAAATACACAAATGAAGGATCCAAATTGATGAACCCCAAGGGAAGGATCAATGCATAAATGAATCAATCATTTGGATATAAGAGCAAAGAGGAAGATCTTAAATACCTGTTTATTTTTATAGCTCTGATTGTGTGATAGGTTTAGAAAGATTAATAACTTTAATTGAAATGAATAGGAGAAAATTACTAATCTTTGAATGTTTTAGATCTGAAGAATGTTATTTTCGGGGGTTTGTACTTAGTTTATAGAAAATCTGAGACCAAGACTAGAACAAAATCGTAGAAATGAACAAAACCCATAAATGTTTTTATGTTCTGACACAGTTTCAATTTTGACCCTCAAGTCAATGTCACCATTGACCCAGAATTTCCAATTTTGACCTAGGGCATAATCAACCTAAAAATTCTCCGATGGGAAATCTGCTTTTGGATCTCCATATTTTTCCGAAAAGGGTATCCGAATCTGCACTTCGATCTGCTATTCTGAACCTGTATCTGCAAGAAAAATGGATTGTTTGTTGGAGGGAGGCAAACCCCGATTTTAGAATTAACCTCAAAGTATAATTGAAATTTCATAAGTGAAACAAAGTAAATGAAAAAATTCACCTTGCTTGTATAGAAGCCCTTGTGGCGGATTCAAATCCGTGGATCCACAAGTATGCATGCACCAAATGGATGTAGAATGTAGAATGTAGGATGTCTCCAATCAATTTATTGTAGATCTTCAACACCAATATTGAATGGATCTTGGAAAAGGAAGAGGCTTGGAGGATTTTGGATGAATAAATCTTCAACAAGAGGGCTCCATGCAGCTTGAATCCTTCAATGGCCACCAATGGATCTTCTTGATGAAATGAGTGCTTGAGAAGTGCTTGAATGCTTGAGAATGGATGAATACTTCAATGGCTACTTGGCTTGCTTCAAATCTTGCTTCTTCACCTTTGGATCTCACTCTTCAAGTCTTAAGATCTTGTGATTATGCTTGATGATGGTTTTTCTTGCTTGTGGTTAGAGAAAATGAGAGGAGAAAGCTTCCTTTTATATGAAAATAGGGCAGAATCTTCTAGAGAGGCCTACATAGGAGAATTAAATTCCAATTAGACCTATACCCTTATAAGAGGACCTATATTAAATATAATTTAAGATTTGTTGTTCCGAAGACCGAAATAGTCGACCCGAAAGCGGGAATTAACTTTTTCCAAAGTCTGACATCCAAAAACCCTAAAATTCTAGAATTTGAACCCTGGGCCTAAAAAAGGTCGAGGATGACCTTGACCAAAAAAATTTGACCTTGACCCTGAGGTCAAAGTCCCATTTTTTCAGTCTGGGGTGTCAGAAATAGGCTGAAAAAGTGGAAATGGGGTAGAACAGAGGGATAAAGCCAGATCCATGTCAGGGACCCATTCAAGGCACTTGAAATGACCCCAAACCACTTAATCGGAAGGCTAAACCAGTCTGTGATTAAATTTTTAATTTGTGATTTGCATATTATCGTGTCATTTACCTATTTAGTGTAGTTTTCTTTTGGACTTTTGGGGAACTACGTTGACTCCTAGGGAAATATACTAGAGGCTGGGGGTGTGTTCTATGTATTTGCATTTATGCTTATTTCTATGCTTAGTATCTATTCAATTTTCTTTCCCCAGTTGTTTGTCTTAAGCTCGCGTGTAAGTGAGCTTGCAAATGTGTGTGTTTACTTGGTTTTTGGTTCAAGAACCAATGCGTGTTCCTGATGGCCTTTTGTGGAACTAAAATTTGACCATCGTACATGTATGGTATTTTGGAGACTGAATATGACTATGAGCTTAGGGTAGGTAATCTAAGTGTTTAAGGGGGAGTGGCTTGCAATGAGGGTCAAGACCCTAAGAGGTTGCCAGAGTAAATCATTGTAAGTTATTTAATAAGTGATAACATTTGGTATTAGAGCCCATGTTTCTTTACACTAGGATATACGGTAATTGTATATGCCCACTAGTTGTTTAGTAGTTGAAAACTTGAAACAAACTTAGACATATAACACTCTTGTTTTATGACCATATACCATGTCCTTACTTTATGATTTATTTTGTGTTAACATTTCTCCTCAATGTTGATATAGGAAAATGGTTACCGAAACTATATCCGCTACTGGGGGCTAAAGTGCAGGCTGCAGTAGAGGGCATGGAAGGGGTAGGATCCCTAGTACATCTGTGGGTTCTAGGATTGAGAGTGTGCACGAGGAGAACAAGGAGGAGAATAGTGGTGAATGAGAGGTTGAGACAGTGTCTCAAACTATGTAGCTACTTCAGGCTATTTTGGATCGCCTTCCCAAGGTGAATAAAGATCAGGGGGAAGAGCATCACCATGAGGAGGAGACTAGACAGAGATCTAGGAGCCCAAGTACGAAGGGCATTGCGGGTGATCAAGAGGCTACTAAGGTCAGGCAGTTGAGATACCTTCTAAGATCATGACCACCTCCATTCAATGGTCTTGGTATTGGGTTTGAGGCGGAAACTTGGCTAATTGCGTTGGATCATTTTTCGCTATGCAACAGTTCGATACTAATGTCAAAGCGAGGTATGCTATCATACACCTCAAGGGGTTTGCAGCCACTTGGTGGAAGATTGAGGAGGATAAGTTGGGGCTTAGCATATATACCACCACTTGGGAGTTATTTCTTGAGAACTTCCATGAGCGATTCTTATCTGAACAGTGGCACCAACAGTGCATAAATGAATTCCACAATCTGTGGCAGTTATCCCTTATAATTCAGGAGTACGAGCATTGTTTCTTTGAGTTGAAGCCATATGTAGGGTTTACTGATAAGTTTCTACTGATGGTTCAACATTTCATTAGGGGGCTTAATGGTTGCATTGTTAGGGGAGTCAAGGTTTTTGAACCTAATACCCTCAAGGAGGCAGTCAACAAAGCTACTCTAGTTGAGGAAAATCAGACTTCTGGTTATGGTGGCTAGATGTGTGTTCACACCGGGGGGTCTTCTTCTTTAGGGTTTCAAGGTAATCAGTCCCAAGTGGTTGGGAACTTCAAGAAACCATTCTCTCAGTTCAAGGGTAACCATAATCAACAAGAGAAGGGTTCATATCCTCCAACTCATAATGGTAGTTCTCAGTCAAAGAACTTCCATAACTTTCAGTGCAACAAGCACAATCAGCCTAGTCAGCCAGCACAAAGCTCTCATTCAGTGGCTAGTAGAGGTAGTTATCAACAGTCTAGTGCACCCTCCTGTGAGAGAGGTTATGGTAAGGGTGGTGGTTGCTTCTCTTGTGGTCAGTTTGGACATATTACAGTGAATTGTCCCTAGCGTGCACCACAGTTTTTAGGACAGAGGAGCATAGCTTCTGAGCCTATAGTAGGAGATGTTGGTAGATCTCATAAGATTTTTGTAGTTGTGGATCATCACTAGGTAAAGCACCAGGGCACGATGGTAGAAACTTCAGGTGCTACTCAAGGTATTTCTCTTTCTATATTGTTTGATTTAGGAGCTACAGATTCTTTTAAATCTCCTTTTGTAGTAGAGAAATGTGGGCTTGCGACAGTAAAGAAGGATAAGTTAGCAAGTAGAGTTAGCCTTAGGAGAAAGGGTACCAACAGATTCTCTAGTGCTTAATTGTGAGTTAAACTTGGGTAAATTCACCACCTTGGTGGACCTTTATGTGATTCCCTTGGGATCATATGATGTTGTCCTTGGAATGGATTGGTTAGGATCTCATGGAGCCAACATTGATTGTAGACAAAATATCATCAGATGCAAGGATGATGTTGGCAAGTATATGAAAATTTTGGGTGTTCAACATCTTATTTCCCTTCGTATGATTTATGTCATGCAACTCAAGCATTGCATGAGAAAGGGATATCAGGTTTTTGTTGTATCTATGAATGATCTAGATGAACTTGTGACAGAGGAAAAGACTCTTGATCATCCTATTCTTCAAGAATTAATAGATGTATTTCCAAGTGATATTATGGGTATGCCACCAAAGCGTGACATAGATTTTTGTTTTGACCTTATTCCAGGAGCAGAGCCTATTTCTAGAGCTCCTTACCGAATGACCACTCAAAAGTTGAGCAATCTGTGACTCCAGTTAGAATATCTTTCGGTGAAGGTTTGGATTTGACCGAGTGTTTCCCCATGGGGAGCACCTGTACTCTTCGCCAAGAAGAATGATGGATACTTACGCTTGTGCATCGACTATAGATAGTTGAAAAAGGTAACAATCAATAACATGTATCCTTTGCCAATGATTGATGGCCTATTTGATCAGATTAAGGAAGCCAAGATGTTCTCTAAGATAGATCTCAAGTCAAGATATCATCAGTTGCGTATCCAGGATGCAGATATTCACAAGACTGCATTCCGCACTCGCTATGGACATTATGAGTTCACAATAGTTCCTTTTGGCTTGATGAATACTCCATGAGTTTTCATGTGCATGATGAATGGAGTATTCTGCTCTTATCTCGATTGCTTTGTTATCGTCTTCTTGGATGACATATTGATATATTATAAATCCCTAGAAGAGCACAAGGAACATATGTGACAGGTTTTGCAGTGCCTTCATGATAATCAATTGTATGCCTATGCGAAAAAGTGTGACTTCTTTCAGTCAGAAGTTCAGTACCTGGGTCATGGCATTTCAGGTAAGGGTATCTCAGTAGATTCCTCAAATATTCAAGCAATGATGGATTGGCCAACACCCACTAATGTGTCTGAAGTATGTGGTTTCATGGGATTGGCTAGATATTACTGTCGATTTGTTCAGAACTTCTCTAGAGTTGCTCATCCTATCACCTCTCTTTAGAGGAAAGGAAAGAAGTCCATTTGGATAGAGAAGTGTGAAGAGGCTTTCCAAAACCTCAAGGAGTGTTTGAATAGTGCACCTCTTCTAGCAGTATCCGATCCATTGGGTGAATTCATGGTGTGTACTGACTGATGCTTCTTTGGAGGGCATAGGGGCAGTCCTTATGCAAGAAGGACATGCGATTGCTTACAAATCTCGCAAACTCAAGGATCATGAGATGAACTATCCTACACATGATCTTGAGTTAGCAATAGTAGTTCATGCATTGGTTTGATGGAGACATTTTATTTTAGGACATCGGTTTGATCTTCATAGTGATCACCACAACCTACAATATATCTTTACCCATCTTAATTTGAATGCTAGGCAAAGACGATTGATGGAATTCCTCTATGAGTATGACTTTGAAGTCAAGTATATTCAGGGTAAGGAGAATGTGGTAGATGACGCCTTGAGTCGAAGGATGCATGAGATATTGACATTGACACTTGGTGTAGATTTGCGGAGTTGTATACTTCATACACTTCTTGCAGATATTTAGTATCTGGAAGTGAGTGCATAGATTGAATCAGGGAGACCTTTAGAGGGAAGAATTGTAGGTTATGTTCTAGAGACATATGGTTTTTTGCATCACACAAGCCAGATATATGTACCTTCATCAAATGATCTTCGTACATTGATTTTATCTGAGGCTCATCATGCACCTTACTCGACACATCCAGGTTTCAAGAAGATGCATGCAGATCTTAGACAAATTTATTATTGGACCGGTATGAAATGAGACATTGTTGATTTTGTGGCAAGATGTCTAGAGTGTCAGAGGGTTAAGGTAAACCACCAGCATCAAGTAGGGCTTCTACAACCTAATCTTGTTCCATCATGGAAATGGGATATCATATCGATGGATTTCATCGTAGGTTTGGCTATGACTCCTCCCAGACACAATGCTATCATGGTCACTGTTGATCGATTGACCAAGGCGACACACTTTTCTCCTATGAGGGCATCCTACACATCATATTCATTGGCTAAAGTCTTTATGTAGGACATTATGAGACTGCATGGTATTCCCCACAAGATTATATCATATAGGGATCTAATATTTACTTCTATATTTTGGACTTCTTTGCAGCACAATCTAGGACCTCAGCTGAATTTGAGTTCAACACATCATCCTGAGACTGATGGTCAGATAGAGTGGGTCAATCAGATATTAGAGGATATGTTGAGGATGTATGTCATTGATAGACATACTCACCAGGAGGACTATCTATACCTGGTTGAGTTTTCTAATAACAATGGTTATCATAGCTCCATTGGTATGCCACCTTTTCAGGATTTGTATGGTCGTCCTTGTCATACACCTTTGATTTGGGATAGGCTAGAGGACCATATTCTTCTAGGTCTAGAGATGCTTCAAGATATGGAGCAACAAGTAGAGCGCATTCGAGAGCATTTGGTCAGAGCCCACGATAGACAGAAGAAGTATGCAGATACTCATAGGGTAGATAGACAGTTTGCAATTGGTAATAGGGTATTCTTGAGAGTGCGACCACGGAAGAGTCTGATCAGTTACAGAAAGGTTTCAAATTTGGCACCTAGTTTTTTAGGCCCTTTTGAGATTCTCGAGAGGATAGGACAAGTTGCTTACCGTCTTGCATTGCCGCCCAACTTAGCTCACATTCATGATGTTTTCCATGTTTCAGTTCTTAGATAGTATATTCCAGATGTGACACATCTTATTGATTGGAATGCCTTATAGGTAGAGGATGGACAACTAGCTTTGGAGCCCGTTTGAATTCTGCAGCAGTGGGATTTGACCCTCAGGGATCACACCATCGAGCAGGGGTCCAATGGGACCCTTTTGATGAGGTTTCAGCAACTTGGGAGGATGCAGCAAGATTATGAGATTTATATCCCTATTTGTCGGTAGGCTTCCAGGAGTAAGCCTAAGCTAAGGGGGGTGAATGTAGTGTCCACCCTTTAGTAGCTTTTAGTTTATTTTTTAAAACTCTTTTTGGCTACTTGCACATGTGCATCGACTACTCTAGTTTCTATTTGCAGTTAATATTATGTGACTTTTCACTATATTTCAATTAGTAAGAACAATGGATTTTGCGTGATTTGATATTATTACAGTTAGACTTATGATCAATTTTATTATGGTTATCTCATGTTATGATTACATTTATGGTTATGGATTACTGACAATACTAACACCATATTTATATGCACATGGATCATATGTATGCTTTTACTTTGTGTATAATGTGATTTTTATGGTATGAGGCGGGGTTGTAGTTACTTACGTGCAAGACCCACACAACCTACTATTCTCAACCATAGCTTGTTACATATTATATGTATACACATGTTCATCTTTGTGGTGACAAGATTGCAGGTATCAGGCATCACCTTCCCTGAATTGGCAAAAGTGAGCGTGCCCTATCACAACATCTCAATGGTAAGAGGGGGGGAGATAATGGACATGTCCAAAACCCTAACTCAAACTATTTATTGTCCTAAAATATTGGACAAGAATATGTGTTTTCACCCTTCAAAATCCATCAAGTGACATGAATTTGGGAAGCTTTCCTTGGGTTTGATTTTTGCTTATTTTGGTTATGTCGGGTTTTTAGGTTGTATGCTTGGTTTAAGGTTATTCATGTTAGAATAGAAATTGGGTTGTATGTTATTAATGTTATATTTATTTAAATCATGTTATTATTAAACAACTAAACAAGGGGGTATTTGATTAATAAAAGTTAATTAAAATACCTTTGTTGATTTAAAAGATTTAAATGAAATTCATAACTTTTATTTAAAAAGTGCAATAAACTTTTAAGTTCAAAACTGAATTATAGTTGTCTTTTGGAGGATAAAGATGGTTTTTTTTTGTAAAATCAAATCTTTTGACTCCAAAGTCAAACTGGAGTTACTTCTAACCTTAGGGGTAAGTTTAGAAACCCTAGGTTAGCAGGTTTTTTTTTCTATTTTAGGAAAATTTTGGGCTCTTTTCAAGAACACAGAAGTTGAGGGATTTGAGCTCTAAATCTTGCCAAGGAGGAATTTCTGGAAGTTGAGGAACAATCTGGAAAGCTTGCTTGTTTACTACTGGATCAATGGTTTCAAAATTGTGAAGGAATTAATGTATGATCCTAAATTTGAATTGGTTTGTTTGTTTTATGAGTTTAATCTTTTATTGTGAATATCGTAATTTTGCTTAAAGATTAGTTTTGGTTGATGGGTTAGATCTAAAACTCCTTCTGTATACCTCAGGGTGGGTTTAGACTAGTTCTATGGATTCAGAATTGTAGTAAACAAATTAGTAAATCTAAATCTGTGAATTTGTGAAAAAAGAGGTTTCTTAGGAAAAATTTGTATGTTCTTGAGGGTTTTAAAAAAAAACTAGATTAAATGCACTCTAGACTTAGAAAAATTAAACCCATTAGTTTTCAAGCTAAACAAGAACATGGGTGTGCTTCATATAATTTAATTGTATATTCCCACCTTAGAATAATTAGTATTTTTTATATGTTTTTAGTTTTAACATATATATATATATATATATTCCTTTTTTTGTTGTTAAATTTTTTTTTATATATATTAAATTTTTATATGTTAAAAATAACATGTATAAAAAAAATTAGAAAAAAATAAAGTTTTTGGGGGTGGGGGGACTGAATCCCCACCCCGACAGCTAGCTGTCGTGGCAGTTGTTGCTGCGCACGACAGCTAGGCCGCTTGCCTACAGTAGCCTTGGGGTCCCGTCTCCCTTGGGAATGGGAGCGGGGTACGTCCCCCCCCCACTTGTTTATTTTTTTAGAGTTTATTTTTCTTTTATTTTTTATTATTATTAATTAATTAAATTAAATTTTCTTTGTTTATTTAAATATTATTATAATATTTAGTTTAATTAAAAAGTTACTGTTATAATATTATTTTTTTCTTAAGTTAATATTAATTAGTATTAATAGATGTTAGATTTTAAGATTTGCATGTAATTAAACTTAGTATAATATTAATTAATTTAATGTTAATTAGTATTTTCTTTTATTATTACGTTAACTATGAATTAATAGGAATTATTAATTTGTGATTAATATTTTAATTTCAGATTCGCATATTATCGTGTTTTTTCCCTATTTAGTGTAGTTTTCTTTTGGGCTTTTAGGGAACTATGTTGACTCCTAGGGAAATGTACCAGAGGCTGAGGGTGTGTTCTATGTATTTGCATTTCTGCTTATTTCTATGCTTAGTATCTATTCGACTTTCTTTCCCCAATTGTTTGCCTTAAGCTTGTGTGTAAGTGAACTGGCAAGTGTGTGTGGTTACTTGGTTTTGTAGGATTTGAGAGATACAAACCACATAACCCGAATACACCTGCATGCAAATAACCTGTTGCAGGATAGAAGTTGAAAGGAGGAAAAAGAAGAACTCAGAAAGAACTTAAAATTTGAGAGCAAAATTATCTTATGAATTAATTGAAAAAAGAATTACAAGGTTCAACCTATAAAGGTGAACAAAACCCTAAAGCCTAAAAAGGTTGTACATTAATAATTATAAAAGAATTAATTATTAATGCACCTAAGAGAAAGCTTAAGCACTAAATAGTAGTAACTTAACTAATTAAATCAATATGATTTAATTAATAAGCAAACTAATGATTACTCTAACAGGTTTTTGGTTCAAGAACCAATGCGCGTTCCTGATAGCCTTTTGTGGAACTAAAATTTGACCATCGTAACTGTATGATATTTTGGAGACTGAATATGACTATGAGCTTATGGTAGGTAATCTAAGTGTTTAAGGGGGGAGTGTCTTGGAATGAGGGCCGGGACCTTAAGAGGTTGCCAGGGTAACTCATTGTAAGTTATTTAATAATTGATAACATAATACACCATGACCTTTAAAATGAACTAATAAGACGTTTGTATTTATTTCCCATGCCTTGAGTGCTTGTATAGGCTATGATGGGAGTGGGAGAAGATGCTTGATTTGATCTTGCATAGTTAGTATCCTTGTCTGTACGAGAGGTTGCTGATACCGCATAGAGTCACTAGGGGGTCGGGGTCCAACGAGACTGCTAGGGTAACTCTAGAGTTGACTCATGTGATGACACTTCCCCATATTCATTTCACATTTCCTACGTGTTTTGGTTGCCTATGGGTTTATAGGTCTTTACCTGTGTAGTTGAAGATGTACCTTGTGATAAAGAGCTTTCTAGATCCCTTATTTAGTCCCACTTTATGACTGGTTTGTAAACCGATTGGGATCTATTGTTATCTCCTCAGCACGGTGGGAGTGGAACATTTAGGTGCCACAAGGATGGGTGGTAGTGATCCTCTTTACAATTGGAGACCTTGGCGTCCTTGTACCATTGTTGGTGATCTTGTAGAAATTGTACTTCTTTGCGACATCATAGGAGACATGCTCTTATCTTTCTTAAGTTGTTTATCATACCATGTATATGTATTTCAGTTATGTTATTTATGGATTAATGTATTGTACTTCATATTTAATTATAATTATATATCATGCGACTTGTGCAACGAATGTCATTTCTTTGGATATACCTTGTGGTATCAAATGTAATCGTATCATTATTTACGAGATGTTGTACTTGTTATTCATTATGTACTTTGGCATATTTATATTAATCTTTGATTAATTTATGAGTAATTCCTACATTATGGAACCCTTGAGAATTGTATGCTTGTTGAGTTTATTGTTATTTCATGTTTTGTGTTTCACTGTAATTGCTTCTGCTTAATTAATCATCTTGAATGTAAACTAAAAAAAATTATGTAAACTTAGTTACTTGTTATAGGTTATTTTCTCTTGGGTTCCCTAGCGGGGCATTACATCTAGAGTGTGCCCCAAAAGGTGTAGAGCATGCTCTAGGAACTCCAATAATTCTAGAGTGTTCTCTAGGTGCTCCAAAGTGTGCTCTAGGGGCTTTAGAGTATGCTTTAAGAGCTCCATGCACTCTAATAGAGCTCCACTACCCTGCTACTACTCCATCACCAAAGTGCTACTTGCTAGCTATTGCCGCTCAACTAGGGCTTATATGTGACCAAGGGATCGGTTGTTTTAATCTATTGTGGCCATTTTTTCCCAATTAAGAATTTTCACAAAATTGGGTGTAACTTGCACTTATAGCACTACCCATTTTTTGCAAATAGTATTATCAAAAAGTTGATTCAAAGGGTAGTGTTTTCATGCCAATAATTTTCTTAGATTATTATTGGTTTTTTGTACCAATTAATTGAAGTTAAACCTTCTTATTTGTGCTTTTGGGGCCATAACTTTTCCATACCATGTCCATTTTTTGAAATCTAGATATCGTTGGAAAGCTATTTTAAAGAGCTATTTAATGATGTTGGTCTATTTTGAGATTTTTTTTGTTGTTGCTATATTTTATATCACATTTAAGTTAGATGTGGTATTTTTGCTCTTGAGATAGTATCTTTTTCCATTTCTTCTATTTTTTGAGATTCTTGTGGCATTAGATAGGTCTCTTCAAGCTCTTCACATAAAATCCATGCATTTTTTCCCTAGATTTTGCCCTAGGCATGTCTTATTTAGTTTTGTGTATTTTGACATCATGGATGATAAATTCATTGTTTTGGCTCTTGAAAACCTTTTATTTCTGTTGGATGACTTCACTTGGGCTTTTCTTCATGCATTTCCAACACTTTTCCCTATTTGTGCATTTTGAGCATCTCGTATACACTTCTCTGTCTGCAGACACACTGTGTAGTGCTACCCTTGTGTATGTCTTGGGGAATTTTACACATTTTTTTGTGCCTTATTTTGTACATGGATTATATTATAAAGTGCCATAGGGTTGTGTAGTTCCTTTTGTTTTGTCATCACACCTATGTCTGATGAGAGTACCTCCATGATGACATTGAATCCTAGTGATCCTTATCTCATGTATGTGTGCGTTTGATGCATACCCTTTTCCAATTGCATGTACTTTCTATAGATATTTTGATTATTCTTTATGCACTACATGTTGACACATAATTTAAGTGGATCTATCATGCCTCTCCCTAGTCAACATTATGGAGCTATTTCTATTGTTTGCGCTAATTCTTCCTTGGCTTTGATTTTAAGTAAGCTACATATTTAATACTTGTTCCTATGTACAAATCAAATGTAGTAGCTACATTTTGATGAGACGAGGCTTTTACCACATATACACTCTTGCATTACAAATTTTTGGAGGAGATGTATCCTTAGATGATCAATTATTTAGAGTATTGGCACCTGCATTTTTGACTTCCCATTTAGTCTTGCATGGTTGAGTAATGTTGTTGGGGTCATTTGTGCAGATTCATGTGCCATCTGTATCTTCAAGTACCAGATATTTGCCTTTTATTTTCCATTAGTCCATTTTTCAAGTAGCATCGTTGGGCTAACTCATGTAGATTATTGTCTTCTTGATCTTGACCACCATGTTTTTAGTGGAGGTTCTTCCTTCGACACTATAGTAGTTATCATCTAATAGTTGTCCACATCTTCTTTGTGCTTCAAGAATGTGCTTCATGTTCTTACTTTTAGGAGGAATTCCTTAGAAGCTTCTAGTCCTTCCTTTGCATTCTATCTTTCTTTCATGTAACACATCTCTCACTTTTGGAGAGGAGTTTTCTCCCATATGGTTTTTCTTCTTTTTCTCCACTTTGAGCTTGGCTTTCATTTTACATGGGTACCTAATTAGGTATTTTGTTGCTGTGATCCATTCATACATTTCATTCTTAGAGTATTTTTTGTCTCACTAAGTTTCACTTAAGTGGGGGTTTTAGAGCATGTATTTGTGTTACTTCATACATAATTTTGTTGCAATGAGCACATTTGGTATTGTTGCATTGAATAATTATGCACATGCTCAAAGAATATTCTTATATTATTTGAGCACATGTTTGTACATGAATACCTAACTCAATTTCACTTAGTTTAGCCAAATTTAGTTTAATTCACTCTATTAGGGCTCCATTTTGCACACCATGCATATTGTGCACCTCTAGATTGTATATCTAGCTCTAGTTTTCTTTTTTAGTTTGAGTTAGCCATTTGCATAATTTTAGGGACATTTTCTTTCTATAAAAGCATCACATTGTATTCATTGTAATTAATCTTGCAACCATAATCTTGCAATATTGTAATCTTTGCTTCTTGAGAAATGTAGTAATTATTTTCTTACAACTCTCCTTATGGAAGGTGTTTTTGGTTTTCTTGCAACTCTCGTCCTGATTTGTTGATGTATTGTAGCTTCAGTCGGATAATATGAGTTAGAACATTAATGACGCACTGTATTAAAAGTATCTATCTATATAATAATAAAGAATGGTCTATTATTATATATATAGTTTACATTTATGATTAATTAAATTCATATATGTTATGTTGTTAATTATGTGTGTGTGATTACCGACTGCTCAAAATACTTCATCGAACACATTAGTGAATCAATGTATTGATTGATGTATGTTAAGTGGTGCATTAATAAAGTTTCCACGTGGAGGCATGTCCACGGGGGGGACATGACTCGACGGCTGTGGGGTCACATCCAACCGTGGACATGTCTCCACAGGGTGGTAACTCCCGTATATATAAATATATATGCAAACTGAGCCGAGGTTCCAAATGAACACATACAACATTGTAGCCTGCAAGAACATTAGGTATCAGGTTATTTGTATCAGAGCTAGGTTCCTTCTATAAAGTCTAACTGCTTGAAGGAAGATCCGATAAGATTAAAAGAAGATCAAGAACAGTTTTTATAAAAACCTTGTACCTACAGAATGGTGAATGAATTCAAACTTGAAGAGAGAATTGAAGGTGCTTCAAATTTTGAATCTTGGAAACTACGGACATGATGCTAATACTAAGAAAGAATGAGTTAAAAACAATCGTAGAAAATCCTCCTAAATCTAATGAGAATGTCGAGAAGAGTCAATGGGAAAAGGACAATACCAGAGCAATGAAACTATTAGTAGATGGAGTAAAAGATCATCTACTATATATTATCACAAAGTTAGACTTTGCATATGAAATGTTCAAAGCTCTGGAAAACATGTATGAGATCAACAACACTAGCATGATCCTTACTCTTAAAAATCAACTCTCTAATACTAAAATGAATAAAGGAGAGACCATTACCTCATACTTTATGAGGATAACTAAATTAAGAAACCAATTGTCAACAATTGGTCACATCTATGATAATTAAGAGTTAACTATGATAACTTTAAATGGACTCCCTATGTCATGGGAAAAATTTATACAAGGAATAAGTGCCCGCTCCAAGCTCCCCAAATTCAATTGACTAAAAGCTAACTGCATTCAAGAAGAGTGAATATAATATCTAGAGGAATCGGCGTGGAATCCACAAATGAAGATATTTGGATTCTCACTACTAATTTGAAAAGGAAGAAAGGAAAGATTTCAAATGGTAAACAGTCATTCAAGAAACCAAGATACCTCTCTACAGTACAATGTTTTAGATGCGAAAAATATGGGCACACTGCAGTAAAATGTTGTATAGTCAGAAAATGGAAGCACATCCATAAGAGACTGGTTTAGCCTTCCAAGTGAGTGGTTTGGGGTCATGACAAGTGCCTCTGAATGGGTTCCTGATCTTGACATGGTTTCCCCCCTGACCTGCCTTTCTAACCTCCATTTCCTGACCTAAATTCTGCATTCTGGGTCTCTGACTTGTGATCTTGGGATCTGGGGACAGGGTCGACCTCCTAGGACAGGGTTGACCTCGGCCCTACCCTAGGACAGGGTTGACCTTGGCCCTGTCCTAGGACAAGGCCGACCTCGACCTTGTCCCAGGGTCCAAATCCCAGGAACTTTTGGTTTCCGGGATGTCAGTCTTCACGAAAAGTTTATTCCCACTTCCGGGTCGGCTGTTTTGGGTTCTAAATCGGTTGATTCCTAAATTATATTTAATATAGGTCCTCTCCTAGGGGTAAAGGATTAAATGATGATTTAATTATCCTATGCAGGCCTCCTTGGAAGATTGTGCCCAAATTTCATATAAAAGGGAGCTTTCTCCTCTCATTTTCTCTAACCACAATCAAGCAATTGAAGTCTTCTAATCAAGCATCAAGCATCATTATGACGTGAAGTCCAAGCAAGCAATCAAGCAAGATTTGAAGCAAGCATCCCTCATTCTCAAGTATCCATTTGCATGAAGGAGATCCATTGGAGGTCATTGAAGGATTCAAGCCAAAAAGTGCCCTTTTGGTGATCTCTCCATCCATCTTCTTCCAAAGCCCTTGTCAAGTTCAAGAATCCATTCAAGACTTGGTGTTGGAGATCTACAAGCAAGATATTGAAGACATCCTTCCATTCTACATTCCATGTTTTGAAGCATACTTGTGGATCCACGGATTCGAATCCGCCACAAGGACATTACAAGCAAGGTGAATTTGAGTTTGCTTTGTTATTCTTTATGCAATTTTCAATTACATATATTAAGGTTAATTCCAAAACTGGGGTTTGACCAAGGCAAACCCCTTTCCCCCAACAAAGAAACATTTTTCTTATAGGTACAGGTTCGGGACTCTAGATCTGAGGCCAGATCTGGATACCCTTTTCAGATTTCTTTCGGACTGTGCGAACAGGGACACTTTCGAAGTTGAGCAGATCGAGTTGGCAAAAGTGGTATAGGGTCAACCTTTTTCATAAGACGACATCGAAACGGAAAAATATTTATGGGTTTTGTCCGTCTCTGTGTTCCGGTTCGGTATCAACTATCAACATTTTCAGAAATAGTCTACAGATCTCAGAAAACAACAATCTTTGATCTGCTATTTTGGAAGGTTGGTACTTTTTCCTATTCTTTTCAATTACTATCATTAATCATATTTACAGAATTTAAGATCCCCTTTCTTGGTCTCTTTCCAAATGGTGGATTCATTTGTGTATTAACCCTTTGGGGTTGATCAAAATTGGATCTCCTATTTATGTATTTGAGGGTGAAAGAAAGGAGCATCTTATCTTCCCTTAATCACAATCACAATTGCAATATACAATCAATCAAATTCAAGTAAGTGGAAAATAGGGTTAAGGAAATCAATTAACAATTCAAACCCCCCCTTAACAAAACCTTTTCATCTTTACACATCTCCTAAAACCCCATTTTTCCCCTTCACAAATGTCTTGACAGACTCAAACATCAAGCTTCCCTATCTGAAGTCAGTAATTCAAACTTGTATTCAGAGAAACTTGTATTCTAAAGAAATTCAAGATACCTTGTGATTGAGAGGGAGTTCACTGATAAAGATGGAACACTTCCGAGGTAAACTTGATATGATTATAAATATTGATTATTGTACTAATATTATTTCATAGCTATATGGACCTTGTGTAAATCATGAAGAAGTGACGACTTCCAAATGATTATCTCTTGTATTTGTAAAAGTTATTGAAAGGTGACGATCTTACAATAACTTGACCTTATATTGTGATAAACATCTTATGATGGCTGAAACAGATCATGATAGATTTTATCTTGCATGGCGGATTGAGTTCCTTAAAGACACCATGGCCTTCTATTGTGTTAGACATCTTATGATGCTGAAACATATCATGATAGATGCATGGTTGATTGAGTTCCTTAAATAGACAATGGCATTCTATTGTGATAGACATCTTATGATGGTTGAAATAGATTACAATAAATTTTATTTTGCCTGGTGGATTGAGTTCCTTAAACAAACCATGGCCTTCTATTGTGATAGACATCTTATGATGGCTGAAACAGATCATGATAGATGATGAATGTTCATATGGTAAGTATTATTGAGGGTACATGTGCACATTACCTATGGACATTTTTGAGTCCTTGGTGAGTATCATGAGACTTGATATTCTATGGCCAATGCTCCCAATATCATGAGTTGATATTTTTATGAGTTATGGTGAATACCATGAGAGTTGATATTCTTGGTCAGATCATATCTCTGATATCATATTGTGGTGATATCTAAAATAAAACTTTCACAAATTAATTTTGTGTTACTCTCTTGTATTGATTTATTTATCCTCCCTAACTAAGAGGGAGCGTTGATGTATTGTAGCTTCAGTCGGATAATACGAGTTAGAACATTAATGACGTACTATATTAAAAGTATCCATACATAATAATAATAAAGAATGGTATATTATTATTTATATAATTTACATCTATGATTAATTAAATTCATATATGTTGTGTTGTTAATAATTTATATATCAAATTATATATATATATATA